>QTSX02000126.1:0-80343 GCA_014839935.2 Entomophthora muscae
AAATATTTTTTGTGGAATGCTTTTGTTTGAATATAAGATATTAGCTCAGTGAGAAGTTAGTTTTCATTGATTTATTTAAATTTTTTGAGTTTATAGGCAGTCTAATTTATTATCTTAATTAACTTATAGTTCAAAAATATGTGACTTGTAGAAAAAGCTTAGCTAAATGAAATATTCAATGCAGCTATGATAAATATTTTTAACTAAGTAAGAAATCTTTATCTCTAAAATAGATTAATTTAAGTTATTTCACTTTATAAGATCTTTAACAATTCTTTTAAATCTCAATCTGTTTAAAGAAATTGATTCCTCAGTTTTTTAAAGGTCAGGAGTTTAAATATTTTTTAAGATGCTATTGATTAAAAAAATATACATTATATTTTTAGCATACAGTAGTTTTCAAACCTGTTGAGATAAAAGTATAATAGTCAATTTAGAACACATAGGTTCAGTCACAAAACAATTTTCAACTGGAACCAGTTTAAGGTCAATTTACTCAATAAAGCTTCCATTTATCTATAGCTGGAAAAAAATAGTCAACCACAAAAAAAAAATAAAGTCAAATACCAAATCCCAAAAGCAAGACAGCAAACACATGGAACTCAAATTCAAAATTCATGCAATCCAGTCACTTCCTGAAGCATTCTGCATCAAATTTGATAATGAGTGTGTGGCAAATATGATATAAACAGAGAACACATGAGGTTCAGTCACAAAAGTGATGAACTCAAACACAAAACAACTCATTTTTTGAAAATATTGATTATTTTTGGGACTCAAATTGGAAATAGTGGATTTCAGGAGTGAATCCACCAAAATCTATTCAGGGAACTACAGCATTATTTTCAATGTACATGCTTCTAAATTTGGTCATTTATTTCTGAGAAAATGTCTTAAAAAGTATCACACACTTATATAAAATTAATTTTTTAGAAATACTTTTCTTTTCTATTTTTAATAGAATTTTTATTACTTTTTGTTAGTATGAGTTTTTCAAGTGAAAGTAACTTTGATGTTGTTAAGGAGCAGTACCAGGAGCTACTCCAAGCTCAAGTTGTTGATCAAGTGAGAGCAACCATCATGTTTCTTGTCTATACCCAGTTTAATGCAAGTTGCAAGGAGAAAAAGCTGTATGTGTCACCAGCCCCATCCATAGGTGGCTTTTTTGACAGCAGGTATGTTGATCCCCAAGATCAGGCCTAACCTGTGCCTGTACCACATTATGGAGACTGGGCACCTGTGACCCCCTCCAGCCATATCTAATCATTGCCCAAGAATTCAGGACAAGTAAACTTTGCCCTGTCTAATCCAGGTCCCCTTATTCCCAAAGGCCCCCAAAAATGTCAAATCATAACCCATGAAATCATAGAGGAGATTGTGAGCCTCAAGCAGAGAGGCTTAAATTTTTCCAAAATTGCCACCTGGCTTCAATTTACCAAGGCAGTGATTAAGCAGGAGTTCTGAGCCCTCTTGAAGAGAGGTGGTGCAAAGCTGGGCAAGAAGCCAAAGAAGCAGGTCAAATCTCAGATCAAGGAGGTCTACCCCTTTATGCTTGACCTTCTGCAAATAGGACCCATACCTCCAATTGACTGAGGTCCATTGCCTACTTGGTCTTCATGGCATATTCATTGCCAGCCGCACAGTGCAGCTCTGGATGCATGGGCTTGTAGTCAGTGTTCTTATTATTACCAATTGGCTAGCCAATGAGTTAGATGATGGCTCTGATTTACCCTATGACTGTTCAATTAGTGCCACCCTCACCCACTGGCTGTCCTCTATTTTGGAAAATGTCATATTTATATCCTATTAAAAATTGTCATTGCAGTTCCATGATTATGGCACTTTGAGTGAATATAACGCTCCCAAGGGCAAAAGGAAGAAGCACAGGACACTGTCATTGGTGTGTTCCTAGCAGCTTCCCCAAAAGGGACAATTTTCTATCAAACCACAACCAGCTACACCAATGGGTACTGGCACGGTAAATTCCCCTGTGATCTTCTTGCCACCTGGAGCTTGGCCAATTCAAGTTTTTAAATTTTCCTGAGCCACCAAATGGAGTGTGCTGAAGTGGCATCTAAGAAGATCAAAGCAGGCAGCCAAATTGTCTCCATTTTCCATACCAGCCATGACAATATCTACTATAAATTCAGAACCTAAACGTAAAAATGCGGGATTGTCAAATCCTTGGTCCAAATTTCAAATCACTTTTGCGGGCAACTCAGCTGAGTGGAAATTAAATATTTAAAAAATCAATCATTTAATTTGACTTTTTTGATTTATTTAAATTTGCAAATTTTGAATCCCTTGAGCAGATAACTCAACTAACAAAAGACAAAACACAGCAAACAAATGTGGGATACATGAATCAGAAATGTGGGATTCTAATGTACAATGTGAGATTTCTTGTATGTCAAACAAATCATAGACATCATGTAAAACTTAAAAAATCTGAATTTTCAGGATTGTCAAATCCAAGAAACAAGTTTCAAATCAAAATTGCAAGGAATTTGAAATAAATATAATTTATGGGTGTCTCAAAACAGATGCTAAAGGATCTAGAGTGGATTTGTGCTAATTTTTTAGGAATCATAGGCATTCCCAAAAATCACCCTATTTCATTTTAGGGCAGCAAAAATTTAGATGCTTGATTACAGTAGATTTTAAAAAACTCAAATAATAAAATAGAATTGTATATTGCAATCTATCTTACCATGTTGTCTTTTCCTTGATGTGTTGATAGTTCTTTTGCTGTTGATAAGGTGCTTGCATTTAATTGGATAGCTTTGCCTCCAGTTGCCTTGGCAATAGGAAATCAAGTTGCCTCTGCAACTACAGCTGGTCTTGGGGAGGCAACTTGATTTCCTATTGCCAAGGCAACTGGAGGCAAAGCTATCCAATTAAATGCAAGCACCTTATCAACAGCAAAAGAACTATCAACACATCAAGGAAAAGAAAAATGGTAAGATAGATTGCAATATACAATTCTATTTTATTATTAGCATTTTTTAAAATCTACTGTAATCAAGTATCCTTAATAGCAATACATGAATATATAGTTTAGTAAACTGATAGTTTATCTTTCCCCCTTCTTCCCTGAAAAGAAGTTTTATGGCCCCTGGCATAGCCAGGGGCCAAAAAACTTTTAAAAAATTTCTGCGTCATCAGGAGGGTGGCTAATATATCATTTTATGGTTTTGTAGTTGATATATTAGTGATTTAGAGTGCAGAATATTGCATTATTTACTGTTTAGACAGTTTTACATTTCACTTAATTTCATGTCTAAACATGGTTATTGAGATTGGATTTTTCATTTGATTTTATCCAGAGTGGAGCTTTTTGATTTGTACTAGTTTCTTACTGTACATTCAATTTGGATTCCAGTTCCCGTAATTAATATCTGAGTTTACTAGTGGCATTCAAAAGTGGCTTTAAATTTGGTTCTTGGATTTGACAATCCCACTATCCCAAAAAAATAGTAAGCTAATGAAAATGTTTGATGGATTTGAACGCTTCAAATCTGATTCCAGTTAATTCATTTTGTCCATTGGAAATATGTAGTTTGACTTGAACTTTGCAAAGTGTCTATGAGTTCCCGCATTTTTAAAAATCTAAATAAAAATACAAAGAATTCAATTCAATTAAAAAAGGCTATCCTGCAAAAGTGATTCAAAATTTGAACCAAGGATTTGACAATCCTGCATTTTTACGTTCAGGTTCAGAATTTACAGTACCTGGGGGATGTGCTGTTCTTTAACATTGGGGACACAATCCATGAGCACAACCCCACATCTGAATCCAGGTGTTTAGTGCAGCCAATAACTACACTGTGATGTTTCCCCATCAGAAGGTTGCTGATATGTTCACAAAAATGACCCTGAATGCTCACAGCAGCAGCTAATCACTAAAGGATCCCCAGCTGCCCCCTTACAATTCCCCAGTGTACAAACCAGTTGCTATCCTCCCTGAGTCTGAATATGATGTCATACATCATGAATTCCTTCAAGACACTCAAGGCACTCATGCGCCACTAGGTCCTCCAGCTAATCTAGTCCCCATATGATCCTCCCAGGTGAACAGCACCCCCCAGCCAATCAAGTCCTCCCCCCAGAATCCAGCCCACCAACTAGCTTGCCCCGCCCAATCCCACTTCAAACAATAAAACTTGCCTCCTCAATACTTTTTATTTTATAATATATATTGGTTTAACTAGTATGTATTTTTTGTTGTTATAATATATCTTTTACATTTACCTACAGTGATGATTGATTTTTATCATGCCAAAAGTTAAATTTGGCTTCTTTAATATTTATTAATTCTATTGTTTTCTATTATAATTTTAATATTTTTGAAGCACTATAATAAATCGAATTTAAAAACTACAGTAGTTTTAAAAGCTATGGCAATAACCAAAAATACCTCAGATTTAAACAAAATGATTTCTTATTTAAGCAAATTCCAACTATCAGGTTAAAATATACACTCTGTTAATAGGGATTTTTGGTGTTAATGGACAAAATGGGTCAACACAGCAGCAAATTGCTCACATGCCAAGCAAGAATGTTCAAGATACAATCCAAAATACACTTATTCACAAGGAAAATGGTGTGAGTTGACTTTTGGTGTACATATGTTTACTATGTGAATTGGTGACAAAATACACCCAAGCGCAGTGAGTCAAAACTCAAACCAAAACTGAAACACAATAGCAACTCACTATGTAAATAAAATCAATCAAATGATGTGTACAATGTATTGTAATCAAGAATGATACCAAAGTATCTAAAATAAGACACACAATCCAAGACATAAATTTTAAAAATATTGTGTTGGGTGCTTAAATATGGCGTAAAATCTGGGGAAATGGGTGGAATTTCTTTTGGGTATTCTAAAAGGGCGTTGTAAACCCAAAAACAACTAATTAAGAAATAAAAAACCTATAATTGGGATATTGGGTGGAGAAAACTCTAATTAAATATCCATACCAAATAAAAAGCAAAAATTAAAAACCAGTGTATAACTTAATTAAGTTTTATTTAGTATTTTATTAAATTTTAAATGAAAGGAACACACCAATAGAGTAACAATGCGCCTGTTGTGCGCCACAGTTGTGGTTGCCCCTGCTTGTCAAAGAACAGAGTTAGTACAACCCAAGTGCCTACTCAGGAGGGAGATGGGAGAGGAGAGTTCCATAGTGAAGCTGCACTGACACAGCTGGTTCAAGGAGCACAAGCTGCTAGGGCGTGGAGCATCAACTCTTGGGTCCCAAAGCTGACCTGGAAGCCCATCAAAGGTCACCACAACAAAAAAGTTAGAAACAAGGAGGTAGAACTTACTTTGTATGTGTTTGACGCTGTTACCTGCCAAGAGTTGGTCCCTTCAGCCATGATGGATAAGGTTAAGCCTGTGCTTGACACTAGCTACAAGCCTTACATCAGTGATGGCAACCAAGAAGACAACAACAAGCCCAAGCTCTATAGAACCACAGAGGGGCAGTTAGTGTTAAAGAAAGGGGCTGATTTCTACACTAAAGTGCCCATGCCTTGCAAGCCTGTCACCAATCAGGATCCTGGCTCATCTGAATCATCAAAGCCCGCTCAGAAGCGCATTCCTGATATAAAGCACATCATCCTTCTCAAGCTAACGCAGGATTCTGGTGACTACAAGGCAGCTGCAGCCCTTGTTGGGGTGGATCCCAAGTATGCCTCCAAGACATTCAACACCTTCATTAAGACTGGTCAAGTCCTTGCCAAAGAGAAATCCTTGCGCGTGTCTACCATGCTCACCAAGGAGCACAAATGGGCAATCTGCCAGTGGATAACCTGAGATTGTCATCTTGAGCTGACAAACATACAGGTCATGGTCAAATATACTTTAGGGGTTGCAGCCTCTATTTTCTTTTACTACCATCTGGTGAAGAGAATGTGCTTTTCCTGGAAAAAGCTTGGGGTCTCTCTGGCAATTGGAATAGCCCAACTAAAATTAAGACCCAGAAAAAATAAGCTGATGCCTACACTTCACTCAAAAACAAAGGGACAGTGAGATTCTACTATATTGACAAATCAGCATTTGCCTCATCTATGCGCAATGCATATGAGTATGTCCCAAAAGGCTCCATTGACAGGATAGCTCAGTGTGCTGCATTCTGCGCCACAGCCTATTTAATGGTGGCTCTCCTTGCTCCAAGGGGAATTGAGATACACCAGATGATATTGGGATCTCATAACAGTAGGACCTTCATGTTGTTCCCCCAATTAGTCCAGGAGCATCTGAGGCGCACAAAACCAGTTTTTATCAATGTAATTGTGCTGGATAACATTAGTCTCAATAAGGTGGAAGATATTCTTGAGGAATTTCCATCATTTGACACCTGCATTGCAGTGGGTCCCCAGCAATTGGCCACAGAAAATTTGCGCCTTCTCTTCCTCCCTGCCTATTTGCCCTTCTGAAATCCCATCAAGGAAGTTTTTGGGTGGCTCAAGCAAGTTGTCAAGCAAGGGACCCCAACTGGGACCAAGGACCTCTTTTATTTGCTGCAGGCCAGGATCAAACCCTCTCAGCTGAGACTGTGGCCAAATTCTATGACCACACTGATTTGTTCATCCCTGTGTGCCTTGTCAAAAAGCCAATCAATTAAGGGCTTAGTGTGTCCAATTTTTTATATTCTCAAATTTACTATTTAGGATTTATTAATTATCATTTTATATTTAGAAGCTTCTAAGCCCACAATCACATTCAGTGGGACCATCAATGAAGGTTTGTAATTTATTTATTTTATATTTCTTATTTTATTATGGCATCTGAGGCTATCCCAAACACTTGATACTGGATTATGAAACTATATTTGTATCACTCTTATCAAACAAATATAAAAATGTATTAAAAAAATAAATCTAGAATGTACAAATTAGAAGTATATTTCATTAACATATATTATTATGCTTTTATGAAAACCTTCTCTGGGATTTATTTTGCAAAACTTGTTTGCTAAAATAAGAATTAGAAAATTTTATTATAATAAAAATAATACAAATTGGAATGAAATTTATTGTAAGAAATAATTTATTAAGAGCACCTGTAGTGAGTTCTACAGTATGTACCCACCTGGTAATGGAGGTGGCGCACACCCTCCACTGCTACATTGTATATAGTGGATACACCCTGATTAAAATACTCCTGCCTGTTGGTGAAAGGCATTAGGGTCAGGTGCAAATCAATGAGCAGCTTCTCTGGTGGGGCTGCAAACTCGTAGATACCAGTCAGGACCAGGGCATCCTGGATGATGTGATCCTCCAAGTCATAACTGGGGGGACCTTCTTCCCATCCAGGGAGAGCCTGGCCTTGTCAATCTCAAGAAGAACCCCATCAAGGTCCTTAATATTAGCCCCCATTTCAAAGTAGAAATAATACCCAAGGTAAACCACAAGATAAAGCCTTTGCCCAGCAAAGGCTTCTGTAAATTTGCATAGTTTGTTGTAGACAGCACTAATTTTCTTTTCATGCTTTGTCTTTGAGAAGGTCAGCTCCATGGCTGCAGGGACCCCCTTCTTGTCAGCGCTCCAGGACAGCCTAAAGTCAGCAAAGAGGATTTTGGTTTTCTTGACGGCTGTTGTGTCTGCAAAAGCCAATTCACCCACCGCGCCCAAAGCTCTCCAACAGATAAGACAGAGTGTGCTCCACTGGGAAGCAGAAGCAAATAGCCGCATGGACCCAGCCTATCTCCGGTATGTTATTGAATGAGAGCGTTACCAGGAAGTCCCAAAGAAGCTCAATGGAGTTTACACAATAAACTCCACTGAGGGATACTGGGTCCAGGCGGACCAGTTGGGCATCCTTGTAGGCATTAACTGCCCACTTAGATGCCCCCTTGCCATACGCCAGCCTGGCCAATGCCTCCTTCAACATTGGAAAGGACCTGTAGATGCAGTCCTCCAGCTCCTGCAAGACAGGGGGGACAGATACAGCTGCCTTGGTCACATGAGTGTTGTAGTTGGTGTAGAATGTGGCAGAGACAAAGGGGACCAGGACTTGGTGGAGTTCACCTTCTATGTTCTCTAAAAAACAGGTAAGTATTTACAAATTTTTATTAATTTTATTTTTTATGTTACCTTCACGTGTTTCTTCCTTATTGGCTACTTCAGCAGGCTTGGCCATTCTTGGCGCAAGCAGTTGTGCAGAAAATTCTTTATCCTCTGTTCTGGTACGCTTGGTAGGTTTGAGATGTTCATACATCTATGGGTTGTCAACCCCAGAAAGACAGTGCAGAAAGATTGTCTGCCTTAAATTGCAGGCCCTCACCACCGTCTTCTGGATGTTGAGAAGACACTCAATGGTCTTCTCAGGGGTATCAGGTATTTTTATCATTAGAGCCTTTGCAGACACCTTGTCAATTTTGTCCCCTGTAAGGACGTCAGCCTTGACTTTTGCCTTGACCATGCAGTCAATGTCTTTGATTTTAGCAATTGCCAAGTTGAGATCCTTCAAAAGCTTCTCCAATTATCTCATTGATTTTTTTACTAACCTTTCCATATTTTTTTATAACTTTTGCCCCAATGAAATTCTGTATTATTTTGATACTGTTGCCTCTTTGTTTATTCCTTTTTGTTTTCCCATTTACTACATTATCCCATCTTTTTACCCATTTTGTATATGTTTTACGCTCATCTCAATATGTGTTTTTTGCTTTGTGTTGGCATTGTTTCCTTGATTACCATATTATTTTTAGCACTTTGAACAGCCCCTTGTGAAAATATTAACAACAATTTGATGATCAACTGAATGTGAATTAGAAAATCACAGTGTTAATTGTATTTAATAAAGTTGTTACTGATCCGAATTCAAAACCTTAATGATAAACTTTAAGCCAATCAGGAGCCAAGTGATAAAGTGATTGTTGTGACATAAAGGGTCATTCAATAATCTTTGGTGTATGTGCGCTAAATAATATGATTGACTGGATGTTTTGCCATTGTACACCATTGCTGCTGTGTTAAAGTTGTTGATGAATTAGTGCCCAATCAGCTGCTGGGTTAGCACTAGTCCATCAACAACTTGCCATAGCGGCAATGGCGTACAATGCAAAACACCACCAATCATATTAATTAGCACACATACACCAAAGAAAAATTAAATGACCCTTTATGTCACAACAATCTTTATCACTCAGCTCCTGATTGGCTTAAAGTTTATCATTAAGGTTTTTAATTTGGATCAGTAACAACTTTATCTAAACACAATTAACCTGAAATTTTCTAATTCAAATTTAGCTGATCACCAAATTGTTGTTAATATTTTTACAGGGGGCTGTTCAAAGTGCTAAGAATAACTGTTTTCTGGATCTAGATACATGGCATAGTAAATATATGATTTAATAGAAATAAGCTGAACATAAAGAATAAAACCAACTATAAACAAAGAGAACATGAACAATTGAAATTCAAAATAAAGATAATATAAATAGAAAATGTTTGGCAACAGGGGGTTTATTGGGGCGGGGAAGAGAGATTCCTAGTAGGCAGAATAGTGTGAAAAGGAAGGCATAGAGCTATTGCTGGCAAAAGTGGTCTGGGATTGGGTGGGTGGGGCTGAAAGGTGGAGGTGGGGTTGCAGGGTAGAGGCAGGAGGATTAAAAGTGATGGCTGCCATATGCCCCACGTTGTATTCCTCATTGGTTGTTGCCTTGATTGGCTGGTAGGTGGCAATGGTAAGGGGTGGGAGGCACTTGTCCTTCTGTGATTGGTTGCCCATATTCACATGGAAGACAATTTGGGCAAACAAGTTGGCCACTATTTGGTAACCAAAGAGAGAATTGTGGTCAAGGAACCCAAGATAGAGGTCATTGAAAGCCTGAGGGTGGCGTCCCTTACTGTGTCTTAAATGTTGAAGAAGACAACATCACCCAGATGGATGTCTGCATGGCTGGCAGGGTATACTGAGGCCTAGTACCCGCGTCCCTGGATGGTCTGGAGGGCGGTGGAGCTACCCTTTATCTGGTGACTCAAGAAAACCAGGTGCTTGGAATTCAAGCCATCCCAGGAGTCAATTAATCCACCAAGGATGTGGCTGTACTTGAAGCCATTAGTGAAATCTGGTTTTGTCTGATAGTAGACAAAACCCTTGGCTGAAACATCCAGAAATGCATCAATAAACGTCCCCTTCTTGACCTTCTTCCTTCTATTCTTGGCAGCAGCTTTTACTTGCTCACCAAAATTATCATAAGCTATTGATAGCTTATAATACAAGATGACCATAATGTCATCAGTTAGACTAGTCAGGCATTGGACCAGGGTTGATTCAATGGCAGGGTCATACAGGAAATCCTCAGCGCCATCCCATTGGTTGCCGGCAACACTGGTCAGTACCTGGACTGAAGCTACCTTTCCATGCATCCAGAGCTGCACCATGCGCTTGGAGACCCATATGTTATGGTGTGCAAGTTGCTTCTGGACCTGGGTCAGGGGAAGCTTGGGGTCCTGCTGGAGGAGGTCAAGCATGATTGGGTATGACTCAGATATTTGGGACTCTGGGGCCTTCTTGGGCTTCTTGGCTGTCCCAACCAGGTTTCCCTTATTCATTAGGTTGTTGAACTGCCACATTATTGTGGCTTGGGTAAATTCAAATTGGGTTGCAATCTGATCCCAGGACAGACCCTGTAGGTTCAGTGCCACAATTTCCTGAAGAATTTGGGTGGTGATGATTTGTTGCTTGGGGCTCTGGGCTGCAGGAGCTGAAGCCTGATTGGCTGAGGGGGGAGGTTGGCTTGTGGCAGGAAGTTGTTCCAAATCAAGGTTGCCATCCTGATTGATTGGTTGACAGGCAGCTTGTGTGGGGGGTGTACGGGAGCGGGGGCAGATCTAGACGCAAAGTGACTATTGAAAAAGTCAAAGCCATATGGGTCAGGGATCAAGTACAGGTCAGCTTCCTTGTTACACGCCTCAAAGGCTTGGGTGTAAACAGATGCCTCCACGCCCTGAGCCTTGCCTCCATTGAATCTGGCTTGGCTGCTGGTGCTATCAAAGATATTGCTGTTAAAAACCATTGTAAAAAACCTAGGATAAAATCATAAAAGTAGAAGTTTAAAATTTTATGATTAATTTTTATTGTAATAACCATTCCATATTTGGAAGGTTCTCAAAACCATTATACAAAAATCAGGAGCTATGAAAATAATATAAAATGCCTCTGATTCTAAATTGAATAGCTGTTGATTGGCTGTTAAACTGTTATACTTCTATTTAAGGCTGCTCATACTACACATCTTGTGTACTTCATTTTGTTTTGTGCTTGTAGCATCTCACTTCTATATTACTCAAATTTTGTTTCATTTTATTCCTTCTGTTGGTGCCTCTATGAATCCTGATTGGATTATAATACACTCTGGAATAGCATCTATCCGTCTCATTTGCTGTGTCAGTTAATTTTGTTTTTTTTTGGTTTAAACAACACTGCTTGTTATTTGCTATAATTTTGTATAATAGGCTAGTAAAATTTTGTTTTTTGTTTGTCAGTTCATTTATTAACTGAAATTTTATAAATTAATTGAATCCTGAATCCTGCGCAACTTGGATTTTGTTTACATCTGAAATCATTTTTGTTTAAATCTGAGGTATTTTTGGTTGTTGCCATAGCTTTTAAAACTACTGTACAAGTTCACAGACCAGCCAATCAGAATAGGTGTACATTTGTGCTGTCTTTGTGCCTGGCTCAGACCAGACACACCTCAGTTATGTCACTCAGTTTAACTTAATTATATAAGCCTGTTAAAAATAGGACATGTCTTTGTTTGCAAATTGGCATGTCAACTTGTGGTCAATCTAGCACCAGAAAACCCAGTGATTGGGTGCTAGATTGACCACAAGTTGACGTGCCAATTTGCAAACAAAGACATGTCCTATTTTTAACAGGTTTATATAATAAAGTTAAACTGGGTGAAATAACTGAGTGAAATAACTGAGGTGTGTCTGGTCTGAGCCAAGCACAAAGACAGCACAAATGTACGCCCATTCCAATCAGCTGGTCTGTAGCACTTGTAGTTATTAAATTCACTTTATTGTAGCACTTCAAAAATATTAAAGTTATAATAAAAACCAATATAATTAATAAAAATAATTTATCTCACTGCACATACTCTCTGAACTGTATAATATACATATAACCCCTGAGTGTGATTATTTTTTTAATAAATTTGTACTCCATACATAATTAGCACACCAAGTTAAGAACAAATTATATTGTATTTGGATAAAATATGTACATGAACAAAAAATGTCATTAATGATAATAAGAATGGATTGGTTTATGCGCTCTGAAATATATGATCTACATATAACCCGTGAAAGTGGTTATTTTTTAATAAATGTGTACTTTGGGTCAAAATTGGCATACTAATTAGAGAAAAAATCATGTTTTACTTGAACAAAACATGTACTTGGACAAAATATGATGTTCATGATACCCAGAATGGGTTATTATATACAAAAAAATATAAAGATTATTAATATCAATTGAATAGTATTACTTAAAGCTAATAAAAATTCATAATTAAAATCAGATTTATTTATGAAATCTCTATTAGATACAATATAATAGATATAGTTTATTGGAATATTTTTATTGGTATAAAAGGGGTTGGGGGTAATAACAAGTAAAAAATGTTGGAATTAGAGGTGATGATCAAGGAGTTGGACGTGGTGGTGGCTAAAATCAAGGTCAATCAAAAGGTGAAGGACATGCTCAAGGAGTTGGTGTTAGAAGGTGACAAACTATACAAAATTAATGTGAAGGCTGTGAAAAGCAAGATATCAAGTACAACTGATAAACTAACAACTAGGCTCCTTAATATACAGAAAGTTGTTCTTGCCAACCTACAGTTCAAGCCACAGGGTTTTGTAACCGCAAAGGCGTGGTCAAAGGATCCTGAGATGTTTGAGCAACTAAAAAATAAATAAAAACAGAAACCAACAGAAGAAAACCAGCAACCATCAAGTGACAAGTCCCATGAAGCAGCCCCTGTCAAGGAGGCAACAGGTAAGATATAGAAGAAGGTAAAAAATAAAATATTAAATAAATAAAAAGATTATACTAACCTTTTTATTATAGAAGAGAACAAAGGAGTAGTTTGCCAATACCTAAAGCCCTACATATCCCAACCCTTTTACAGCAACTATGCCCCCCACATAGGGCGTCAGCTGGTCCTAACACTAGCCACCAGCTCTGAAATGATAGAAGAATTAGAAACAAATTACATTATGAAGTCAGAACAACTTGCAAAGCTCCAACCAACACCAGATGACACTGAATGGTGGGTCTTGGCTTTGGCTGTGGCTCCTAAGCTCCACCTCAACCAGTACATTCCGCCCCCAAGTTTCTGCAAGCTCTTTGTCCTCCTTGTCTGGGACTTTTTAAAAGCAACTCCATATCAAAACTTACCCAAAACAGAGAGAGGACAAGAATAAGTCTGTTTCTGTTTTCCAACCAACACACATTATCCCATGTCCTAAAAAATTTAAAATAAAAAATAACTGACCTTATCAACAGTTTGTCTGCTGTTGTGGGTGTCCTCAGAGACTTTGGGGCCTCCTGGTGCTCCAAAAAAACTGGAATACTGCCAACCATGGAAAAACCTTTGCTACCATGTCCCTTAAAAATAAAATAAGTACCCTATACAATAAATTTTGTGAGTTCTTAGCCCTGTTTGCAGGGCAGAGACTTCACTCAATTGTTTACCTAGGTCTTTTTGTAATGGTGGGGATTAAAGCAGAAGCACAAAACCTGTCTGATGTAATAATAAAGATGGATGAAATTTGCCATTTATTAGATGGAAAAAATTGCCCCTGGGTACAGCTCAATAGAGCATTTTATTCAGGATGCAGTTATTATTGCCGCCACATATGGGATGGCAGCTCCACCAGAAAAAATCCTCCTGGCTAATTGTATCACAGTGCTCCTGTACTCAAGCTGCTGCAAGCTATATAGTACAGGAGCCATGTCAACATGTGTGTTGGTAATAGAAATTGCTAGTTTATTTCAACAACAAGTCCTGGAATTCCACCGCTTCACCCCCAATAAAGCTCCTAACCCAAATAAATTTTAAATTTTTTATATGTAATTTCTTTAAAATCTACTCTCTTCAAACCATTCATATTAAACAAATAAAATCATTATATAACAATAAATATTTCTATATGTTTATTCATTTATCCTTCTTTTCTTGTTAATTTTTATTATACATGACAGTATATAATCAAAATTATATAAAGAATGTGAAAATAAAAACCCAAATAAAATCATAATAATAAAAATAAAAATATTCTTGTGTGTTATTTGTCCATTCATTAGTTCAATTGGCTTTGCTTTGCTAATTTTTATTATACCTGACGCAATATGCAAAATCACAGAAATAAAGTTGAAATAAAGTAAACTAAATAAAAACAAATATTAAAAAATTAAATTCAAAATAAAATTGGAATAGCTAAGCCTTTAATTGATTGGCTGCTGGGCAAGGCACACAGGGAGAAAAAAATCTTTGTGACCATAGAATTAGGCCACAGTTTCAGCTGGGAGGATATGAACACTAACCTGCATAAAATTGAAAAAATCATCAGGCCCAGATGGCACCCCTTTCTTGACTACTTGCTTGAGCCACCCAAAAACCTCCTCAACCGGGTTGAGGAATAGGGAATAGGAGGGCAACCACCAGAATTAACTCATTCCGCAAGTTGACTTACTGAATGTCAACAAATTGTCAATATTCAGTAAGTCAACATTATTTTAGTATTTATCTGCCATAATCTGGCATTTTCAAAACCAAGCTAATTTTTCATAGTAAGTTATTAAGTCAGAATTGCAAAATTAAGAAGGAACAGTCATAATGTCAACACCATTTAAACAAAGGCTTAATTTTAAGCCAAAAACTTAATATAGTTTACTATGAAAATGTAAGTTTCTTGGTACTTTTACTTTAAGATCAACTCCAGTAAGTAATATCTGGATGTTGACCCCAAATAAGAATCCATAAATTTCTTAATAAAATATAAAATATTCTAAAAATAACTACTTTATATATTTTATACTACTGTTTTTTATTAAACATATATTAAGATAAGCATTGAAAAAAGACATATGCCAACTTTCAGAGTGTTATTTGTATTATTTAGATATTTACTGTTATTTTAAACTCACTGGATAAACTATAACTTATTTCCGGAAGACCACTTAAGCCAAAGCGCATATGTTAAAACTGCAAATTATATATGTATTTATAATGTCAACTTTGTGTCAAATCAACGTGTCACCTAAATTGCAACAAAGGGATTCAGCTAATAAAACAAAGTGACACAATTTAAGCAAGATTTAATAGGAGAGTTACTATAAAAGAACACTGACTGCCTGAATGTCTACACCTTCACTGGTTTATTAGTAAAACACTACCGCTTAACAAAAAGAACACATATAATGGTATGATAATTCAGGCCAAAGTACCCAGGACTGTACTTTAGACTTTCCTCTACAATCCCTATCATTTAGTTTTCATAATTTACATACTGTAGTTTTAAAATCTATGGCAACAACCAAAAATACTTCAGATTTAAACAAAACAATTTCAGATTTGAACAAAATCCAAGTTGCGCAAGATTCAGGATTCAATTAATTTATAGAATTTCAGTTAATAAATGGACTGTCAAACAAAAAACAAAATTTCACTAGCCCATTATACAAAATTATATCAAACATCAAGCAGTGTAGTTCAAACCACAAACGTAATGAACTGACGCAACAAGTGAAATGGATGGATGCTATTCCAGGTTATATTATAATCCAATCAGTATTCATATGAAGCACCAACAGAAGGACTAAAATGAAACAAAATTTGAGCAATCTAGAAGTGAGATGCTACAAGCACAAAACAAAATGAACTCACACAAGATGTGTATTATGAGTAGCCTAAAATATAAATATAAAAGTTTATGTCAGGAATGCATTTGCTACTTTTCCTGAAAACAAAAAGGAAATATTGACAGATACAGGGTTAAAAAATCCTTCTCCCAATATGGGCTTTTCCCCAGGTCCTAGAAATGAATTATTAGTATGTAATATCAGTTCTAAATTACCTTTTAATGTCCTGGAAACCAGCCCAGAGGCCACTTCCTTGATCAACACAGGGATCAAACCTGGGTCTTCTCACTTTATGTTTGATAACCTCAACAACATTAATGATTTGAATTCAAATTTACCTTTGACACCTCTTGAAAAGACTTGCTGTAGCCAATCAGAAGTTACGGCCACGCTAGGAGCACTCAAGTTTGCTTTTGCTTTGAACTTGAATGATGTTAAGAAACAACTAAGCTCTGTACTTAAATTTAAAGTATCAAACAGCTGTTTATCCTCTTCTGAGCTCTCAATTTCAACACCAGAAGCCCCTCAAGCTGTTGCTTCTCCAACAGCTGGGGTAAATAACACCTAGCTGTTGGAGAAGTTTCAGCAGGGGCCATTGGTTTTATGCTTTGAAATAACTTTTTAAATTCAAACCAAAGCTTCCCCTGCCAAGTTTTCCTCCCCAACTTATCCCCAAACTCCCTTTATCAACTGCAAATTGAACTCCCACTGACAGTCTATATAAGGCTCCATCCTCCAGTATTTTTACTTGTTCAGTTAATAAAGTCAATTTACCAACCTAGTTGATTTTTCTTTTTGCCTGCTCTCAAATCCTGAAATCAAACACCATGATGCTACCCAAGTCATCCCCATGGGGACCATTTGGGTATAAATGGTTGGTTTGGTTGCTCCTTGTACAGTCCCTTACTGCAAGACTTTCCTTTGGAACCAGAGCAGATTCTGGTTCACCCCCTCCTGATTACTTGGACAAGTTGTGGCGCCGAGTGGTACCAGGCGTATGGTACACCACCACCCCACTGTCATTGAATCCCCCAATCACAGAGAAACCACAGGTCATGGGGGTCAGTCCGCCCAGCCCATCTTTATTCCATCCCATGGCTTCTGTTTTCCTCCTAAGTTATCTTGGAGCTTACTTCCTGTTGGGAAGATTTAATCCCCTTTTGGGTCAATATCGTTTTATTGGAGAATTGTTCCATATGGGGATGGTCTCTCTTCCAATTGGTTCTCTAATCACTGGGTTGAACCCATCTGCGGCCATACACCTTTTGGGTGGTATGTTTCCAAGCAGATGGGTTCCTGACAGTTTAACAGCCAATCAACAGCTATTCAATTTAGTAACAGAGGCATTTTATTCATTTTCATGAATCCTGATATGTATGAAATGGTTTTGAGAACCTTCCAAATATGGGCTTGATATTACAATAAAAATAAATCATTAAATTTTAAAAATTCTACTTTTATGATTTTATCCTAGGTTCTTTACAATGGTTTTTAACAGCAATATCTTTGATGGCACCAGCAGCCAAGCCAGCAGCAGCCAAGCCAGTTTCAATGGAGACAATGCTCAGAATGTGGATCCACTTGTTTACACCCAAGCCTTTGAGGCAGGTAACAAGGAAGCTGACCTGTACCTGACCACTGACCCCTATAGCTTTGACTTGTTCAGTAGTCACATAGTGTCTAGCTCTGCCCCTGCTCCTGTACCCACCCCCACACAAGCTGCCTGCCAACCAACTGATCAGGATGGCAACCTTGATTTGGAACAACTTCCTGCCACCAGCCAACCTGCTCCCCTACAGCCAATCAGGCTTCAGCTCCCCGAGCCCAGCGCCCCAAGCAACAAATCATCACTGCCCAAAGTCTTCAGGAAATTGTGGCACAGAATCTACAGGGTCTTTCCTGGGAACAGGTTGCCGCCCAGTTGCAATTTACCCAAGCTAATGTCATGTGGGAATTCAACAACCTGATGAACAGGGGGAATCTGATTGGGACAGCCAAGAAGCCCAAGAAGGCCCCCAAGTCACAAATATCTGAGCCATACCCAATCATGCTTGACCTCCTCCAGCAGGATCCCAAGCTTCCCTTGACCCAGGTCCGGAAGCAACTTGCGCATCATGTCATTTGGGTGTCTGAGGGCATGGTGCAGCTCTGGATGTATGGGAAGGTGGCTTCAATACGGCTTCTTACCAATTTTGCCAGCGCCCAATGGGATGGCGCTGAGGATTCCCTGCATGACACTGCCATCAAATTAACCCTGGTCTGATGCCTGACTAGTCTAACTGATGATATCATGTTCATCTTGTATTATAAGCTATCAATAGCTTTTGGAATTTTGGGTGACCACAGAAAAGCCGCTGCCATAAATAGAAGGAAAAAGGTCAAGAAGGGGAATTTAATTGTGCATTTCTGGCTGTTTAAGCCAAGGGTTTTGTCTACTATCAGACAAACCCAGATTTCATTGATGGCTACTTGTACAGCCACATCCTTGGTGGATTACTCAAATCCTGGGATGGCTCAAATTCAAAGCATCAGGTTTTCTTGAGCCACCAGATGGAGGGTAGCTCCACCGCCCTTGAGGCCATCCAGGAACGCAGACACCAGGCCTCAGTGTACCCAGCTGGCCATGCTGACATCCATCTGGCTGATGTCGTGTTCTTTAACATTGGATCCACAATAGGGTGCACTGCCCTCAGACTTTCAACAACCTCTATCTTAGGGTCCTTGACCACAATTTTCTCTTTGGCTGCCAAATGATGGCTGACTTGTTCACCCAAATTGTCTTTCATGTGAACATGGGCAGCCAATCATGTAAGGATAAGCGCCTTCCACCTTGGGCTACTGCCACCTACCAGCCAATCCAGCCAATGACCAATGAGGAATACAATGAGTGTTATTTGGCAGCCATCATAGCAAAATCCTCCTGCCTCCACCCCCACCACCAACACCCCTCACCCACAAGCCCAACCCACCCAATCCCAGACCACTTGTGCCAGCAATAGCTCTATGCCTTCCTTTCCACACTATTCTGCCTACTAGGAATCTCTCTTCCCCGCCCCAATAAACCCCCTGTTGCCAAACATTTTCTATTTATACTGTAAATTCAGAACCTGAACGTAAAAATGCGGGATTGTCAAATCTTTGGTCCAAATTTTGAATCACTTTTGGGGGCAACTCAGCTGAGTGAGAATTAAAATATTTAATAAAATTAACCATTTAATTTGAATTTTTTGGTTTATTTAAATTGGAAAATTTTGAATCTCTTGAGCAGATAACTCAACTAACAAAAGACAAAACCCAACAAACAAATGTGGGATACATTATCAGAAATGCAGGATTCTTATGTACAATTTGAGATTTCCTGTATGTCAAACAAATCATAGACATCATGTGAAAATTAACAAATCTGAAATTGCCAGATTGTCAAATCCAAGAACCAAGTTTCAAATCATAATTGCAATGAATTTGAAATAAATATAATTTATGGGTGTCTCAAAAAGGATGTTAAAGGATCTAGAGTGGATTTGTGCTAATTTTTTAGGAATCATAGGCATTCCCAAAAATCACCCTATTCCAATTTTGAACGGCCAAAATTTAGATCCTACTATTCACCAACTTAACATACTTAACAATAAAATTGACTAAAATATACATTCCTCTTCTTAAGTTTAAAATTATAATAAAATTTTTATTATGTCTTCTTTCAACAACAACCAAGTCAACAAGCTGTTCCCTGGCCTTGACAAAATTATGCAGAGCTACACTGGGTCTCTTAACAGTGAAGCCTCTGTCTATGGCCACTCCCAACCTGCAGGCCCCTCTGCAAGCACTACCCAGCAGTGTGTTCTTTCTCCTGCGTCCTCAAGCATGGCCCTGCTTGCCCATCACGCACAGGCAGCTGCCAACCTGAATCCCTTATCAGCAATGGCATCTGGAACCAGCCATTTTAGCCATGGGGTCACCAAGAGAGCCCAGAACCCCAAAACAGCCAATCAGATGGCATCAACCAGTTCCCAAGATGGACACGTCCCTCCCCCAGCTAATCAGCCTGCAAGACGCAGAAGAAAATTTATCACTCCAGACACTGTTCTCAAAATGGTTGAAAAGCAAGGGAAGCTTATGTCCCTTGGGGAAATTGCGGCCGCAATGGGTTTTGCAAAGTCAACTGTGGCTGCAACCCTGCGAGCCCATGCCAACTGTGGCCCCCCACCAAGAAGACCCCAACTGGTGCCTGTACCTCAACCAAAGGTGATACAGCCCATCCCCCTATGATGGCCATTATGGAACGTGATCTGTGGATGCCCCTGGTCCAGGTACGTCTCCAGTTGGGACTCCACAGCATCTTCACCAACAAAAGAACGGTGAATTCATGGATGCACGGAGTCGTAGTTGCTGCTAGAATCTTGTCCAATCACGTTCTCAGTGGCCCCATTTTGGTGGATATCAACCCATACAATGCAACCATTATTAATTTTATTAAAGGGAGGGCAATGAGGGCCCGTAATGACGTGATCTTCCTATCATATGCCAAAATCTTGGCCAGTATCCAAGACTTTGGAGAGAAGCGCATCCAATCTGACGTGTACAAGCGTGGCCCAATCTTGTATTGTTTTGTTGGGGTTTTATTGGCAGCTTCTCCATTGGGCGTCAATTATTACTTGGCAATATTGAACACTGCAGATGAATATACCTACCAGACAGAGCTCAAGGACATGCTGGAGGAGTGGGCCACTCAAAACACCGTGCACACAGTTGTACTGAGTGTGGAGATGGAGCAGCAGGAATGAGCTACTCAAGAAATCAGGGCTGCGGGGCATACCTGCTGATCCTACCCCATCAACTATGCCAACATGCATCTTGCAGATGTATGTCTTTACAATTTTGGTTCTGCCCTCAGGCGCTTGAAGCCTGCCACCTACAACAAACTATGCACCCAGATTGATAAGGGGTATGAGCTTTTCCCTTCCGCGTCCGTCCAGGACTTATTTGATCTCATCATCTTCTATGCAAGTGATAGTGATAAGTCCAGAAAGGACCCCATGTCTCCCCCACGCAAGTCCATCTGTTTTTTCAAGCCAGTATATGTGACAGAAGAAGAATTTGAGCAATTGAAGCAAACCGCTCTTGCTCACCTCCCCAGTCAATAAACCCTGCCTCCCCAACCCCCCATCAAGCCACCTGCCTTCAAACCCTGACTCCCAAGCCACCACCCATTCCCACCCTACTATCTCTGATGCCGCCCCTTTCACAGGTGCAGATGAAGGCAACGTCCATTCCGCCCATTCCCTTCCCTTCCTGTCCTTTGATTAGTAAATAAATCTTTTCTTTGTGATAACTTAATAAAATTGATATCTCTCTTTCAATTTACAATTAATAATACTTTCTTTTTACATTATTGACATTTCTCATAATTAAAACAATGTTGTACATTTTTTGAATAGCTTAAAATTATGAGCATACATATTTTCACCATTATTAATGGTAAAAGACAATAAACGTAAATATTGGATTAAAATATTGCAATTAGACGTCAAATCTTGATATTTTGATATTATGTTCATAACTCAATGTATTTAGTTTAATAAAATACTTTGTAAACTTGGCCTTTTTTCATTTTATTTTGTTGAAATTGGTTGTGTTTATATTAGAGAGCCATTAACGCTTAGTAAAAATATTAATACATAGTGCATTTACAGCCTGTATATTTACCTATTGGTAATAATTCTATAAACTTTTCAGTCAGATTTTACAAGGTAATAATAATGTAATGTGTTAATGGATTACTGTTTATTGTCATTAATTGGCTGATTTTCTTTGCTGTGGCAATTGTGCATTTTCTGATATTTCTGCACTAGTATCCAATTGGTTGGCTTCACATCCAATCACACAGGCAATAGGAAAACAAGCCGCCACCCTGACCACATCCTGTCAGGGATTCTTTTCCTGACTACTTGAATCTTGTTTATAACCTTGGAAAAAACACAGTCTCAAATCAACACCTGAACAAAGATTTAAAAGGCATCCAGTCAAAAACTCAAAACAACAGTCTTAACCTTAATAATTGGTATTGGGAAGCCTTGTGGAACCAGATTTGAACCTGGGATGCTTCTAAGGAGTGTATTGTTAGCTTCAGATCAACACCAACCTTTAATTTACCTTTTTATTACCTTGTTATTCAGTTGGTTTTTGCTTTTGAAACGTCTTTTGAATTCAAAAGTGTTAATAATAAGCTGGGAAATGTCACTTACCGCTTTTCTTCTGATTGGCTGCTTCCAGCATTTCAATCAACCGGTGACCTGCTCTCTCTGCTTTTAGGTCAAGCTCTGTACCCTTCAATACTTGGTCTTCTGCCTTCATACCGCTTAATTAGCATAATCATTGTGAGATCTTTCTGGTTTCTCTTACTACACCAGCTAGTGAGAAAATGATGAAGCAATTATTTAAGTTATACTTAAACAGGTCTTTTTAATGATGGTTTCAGGTAAATCATCTTCATTTCCCAAACTCCTCTCAAAGATTCAGCCAGGTTTTTAAAGCTATATAAGCTCCCAACTTTTCTTCAATTCAAATGTTCTAACAATAAAGATTATTACTCTTCTAGCTACTCCTCCATTTTTGATAACACTCCTTTTCTGAAGCCATGAGGGGAATTCTTTTCCTATCTTGGTTTCTAGCCTACTTCTTGACCAAGGTGTACACCTTGGAAAACCTAACTCCAACAACAGACTGGTATAATTCCTCCCCAATAGACGCCCACCAGAAGGAATCCCTTACCAATGGATGATTCAAATATCCTTCTGGACATTGGGGACGTAAATTCAACTATGGCCATTTGTTTGATTCCTCACCCACTGAACCTACTCTGGTTAGACCTTACGCCTCATTTTACCTCTTGACATATTTGGTGGGCTACTATCTACTTGGGTGATTCAGTTCCATGTTTGAAAGATTTGCCTATCTAGGACAACTTGGACATCTTGCAGTGGTTATGGTTCCTATTGGCTTGGTTATAGCAGGCTTGAATGTAGGGGCCTTGGCCCATCAGCTGGGAAGTTTATTCCCCGCAAGGTGGGTCCCAGACACATCCAGTCTCAGGGTGGCAGCTTGTTTTCCTATTGCCTGTGTGATTGGATGTGAAGCCAACCAATTGGATACTAGTGCAGAAATATCAGAAAATGCACAATTGCTACAGCAAAGAAAATCAGCCAATTAATGACAATAAACAGGAATCTATTAACACATTACATTATTATTACCTCGTAAAATCCGGCTGAAAAGTTTATAAAACTATTACCAATAGGTAAAATACAGGCTGTAGAATGCACTAATTTTCAATATTTGTACTAAGCGTTAATGGCCCTAATATAAACACAATCCATTTCATTAAATTATAATGAAAAAGGCCAAGTTTACAATGTATTTTATTAAACTAAATATATTGAGTTATGCACATAATATCAAAATAGCAAGAGTTGACGTCTAATTGCAATATTTTAATGCAATATTTAAGTTTATTGTCTTTAATTTATTAATAATGATGAAAAATATGTATGCGCTGAATATAGTACTATAAAAACCAGTTTTTTTATGGAATTTGAACAATATGTCAACAATCTATAACTTAATCAACAAATTAGAAGCACACCTTCAAAATGTTGTTGAGATAGAAAGAAATATCAGGGAAATAGTGAAAGGGAAGCTGGGTAACAAGGGCCAGCCACTGAGACAGTCAAAAGAAGATGCCCTGGATAAGTTGGGAAATATTATAGATGAAAAAAATAAAGAAAAATTACTTAATCTACAGGGAACTATTTTATCAAGTCTAGAGTTCAACAACATGGCCTACAATTTGTGGGAGTTCTGGCAGGGGGCCAAAGAAAACAATAAGAAGATAAAACTAATTGAAGGAACAGAAATTCAAAAGGAAATCAACACCAATGAAGAGGAAACTGAACAAATTGAAACAGATGAAAATGAAACACAAGCAAGAAGCAGAAGCTCATCAAGAAATACAGAAGCTTTATCAAATGAAAATCAAGAGGAAGCACAAGTTGCAAGAAGAATAAGAAAAATTAAGCCTAAGAAAATTAATGAAGAGCATCCAATGCTCATGAAGTTTGCCAATATGGCGCCTGTGGCTGAGGGGGCCACAGGGGAAACAATCAGTAAATTTTTTATGTTTAACTTATATTTATTTTAGTCATCACCAGGGATGGGGATGAGGTTGCGGAAGTGGCGGCTTTTACGCCAAGTTGGTTTTATGGGGGTTACCAGTCACTGGTGGCCCCTATAAAACAAATAAATAAAAACCAAATAAAAAAATAATTCAACAGAATATGAATAATTTTTTTAATAGTGAAGCTCAAGATAGGGATTATCAACCACCCGCGGGGTGCTTGCCATGGATAAGGGAAGCCTATGAACTAGGATTAACAATTAAAATCAAAGAAATGAATGAAATTTACGGGGATATAAAACTGAACTTCAATGAATACATATATGAAAGCGTTCAAAGGTTCACCTTCACAAATATCAACAAATACAAAAAATTAATAAAAACTGACTTTCAAATTAGAAATGAATATTTGAAACCTGCAATTTTTGATGAAATTTTTAAAGCTCTATCAAACAAAGTTGGGGATGCAGTCCTTGTGAATAATTTTAAGCCTTTATTGATATTGTTTGCTGAGGCCTGGGGGGCTGATACAAGTTGGGCACCCCCTGGAACCCTCTTCAAGTTCAACCAAACGTCCTATATTAATAGGTTAGTACAAACGTTCAAAAAACTGTGCATGTTCTCAAAAAATTTACCTCACAAAGGATCCACATCACAGTGTACCTGGGAATCCTGCTCCACTGCATACTGAAAGCCAACGTGAAAAAATTAGAAGATGTACCTATACAGATCAACCTATGTCGCGTAGCCCTAGACCTCCAGAAAACACCACGGGGATACAGGACAGTCAAGCATGTCCTCTATGATTCATTTGCATTGGCAACTCTATACGGGTACTATGTGCCCCCCAAAAAACCTGCTAGTTGATTCCCTCACCTGTTTGCCTTTTATAAGACATTTGGCCACCACTGGGGTGTTGAGCGCCACCCCTCTAGCAATTAGCGCCAGAGTCATCCACCACATACAGAAGAGTATGTGGTCCCAATTAGATGCATTAGCTGGAAATTTAATTTTGGGGTATAATTCCCCGGAATAAACACATTCCCCTTGCAATTTGCATTCCCCTAATAAATCATTTTCCATTGCAACTTAAAATTTTTATTTTATTTTTTTATTTTTTTATTTTAATATTAAAATATTCACTGTTAAAATCTTTAATATTGACATATTCAATATCAGATATTTTGATATTGAATAAATCACAATTTAATAAAATTGCTATATTTTGATTATTTAAACTTAAATATTTAACTTTTAAGATTTATAATTAATATTTTAATTTTAATTTTTTAATTTTAATTTTAAATTTTAGTATGTAAATTATAATATTAATATATCTAAGTATATTAAAAGACATTATTTATAGTTGCCAATACATCAAATAAAAAAAGAATTAAAAATGTTTTTATTTACTACTTGTCAAGTATGGGTCCATTTATCACAAAGATAAACATGGAGAATTGAATTTATCTGCATCGTGCAGCCCGCTCCACTATTGTTCTAAACAAATGATTGTTTACAACTTGAATTACCTTTCCCTTGTAATATGATTTAATAAACATATTCAATATACTTGAACTGCGTCCTAAGTACAAATTAGTAAGGAATACATAAAAATCATTGGTTGCTGTGTCATGTGGCTATAGTGGCACTAAAATAACAAGGATCATATGATGACACGCTAGGTCCAATTTGTGGCGTAAAAAAGCCAAAGTACCATCAACAATTAACAATTATTTAAATAAAAAATTCTATTTCTATCTTTTTTTAATTTATTCATTTGTTAGCGCAACAGTCAATACAATATTTAGTGCATTATAATAAAAAAATATTCTTCATACCTAGTATAGTTAATTTTACTTACCTTTTCTATGTATTCTTATATGTCTATAATACAATCAAATGTCAAATCATTATATATAAATAATAATTTTTGAGACCATATAAAAACAAAATAAATAAAAATAAAAACAAATTAAACCAGAGAGCCCATTTATCTGATTGGCTTGGAGGCCAGGGCTTTAGGGAGAAAGGATTCTGAGTGCTTGTAAAAAGCTGCCACCACATTGGGTGGCATCGCAAATTGGCTGACCTCAAGAATATTGAATAGGTCCTCAGTGTCCTGAGGAAGGCCTTGTTTCACCTTATTCTTGATCCAACCAAACACCTCCTCAATTGGATTCAGGAATGGGGAATACAGTGGAAGGAAGAGAAGTCTCATTGGAAAATCAGCAAGGCAGTGGCTGGAGGAAGGCTATTCTTGTCAATGGGGGGAATTCAGACACAAACAGATCCACTTTGTGGAGCCTGACATTATCAAGCACAACAATGTTGGTTGTGCCGCTATAATTTATCCAAATGTACTCCTTGACAGCTCGGAGAAAATCAAGAAAGGTCCCACTGTTATGGGAGCCTTTAATCATCTGGTATTGATCCAACCTGTGAGGACCAAGAAGCGCAACCATTGAATAGGTCTGGGAACGGACAGCTGCACAATGGGCTACACTGTCCTTGGACCCCTTCTCAACCCACCCATGCCTGGACCTGAGTGAGGAGGAAAACAACAATTTGTAAATATAGAAGAACTGGACATTCCCAGTCTCCTTTAGTGCCAGATATGTCTTGGCATAAATGTGTCAATTCTCAATGGTCATTTTACTGTTCCTATTGTACAGAAAAACTCCCAGTACTTTCCAGGAGAAGCCCAAATCAACCATAGTTTTGTAGACAAGTGTTTTGGGAACAGAAAGCCCAAACTCTGTTGCAAGCATTGATTGGACAGCAAGTGTGTCCAGGTAGAAATCCTTGGCTACCCACTTCTTGATTGCGTCAATGTGCACAGGCTGCAAGAGTTTTGGCTGCCGCTTAGCCTTGGTGGATTTGGCAATTTGCCCAGTATTGCCATACTTGGTGTTGATGTTGGTAATGTGCTTGGCTGTGACACCAAATTGGGACGCAATATCCCAAACCGCCATTCCCCCATTCAAGCAGTTGAGGAGAGCTTCATAGTCACTATCCTTCAACCAACGCCGGTCCTTGGCAGGTACCAAAACATCCTGGCTACCAGGCTTGACACAGGGGATGGGGACCTTTGTGTAAAAGGTGGGATCACGCTTGGTTGCGCTGGCGCCGTCAATGGTGGAATAGATCACAGGCACAGATTGCTTAACAGTGGCTGCCAATGGCTTGTAGGTGGTATCAAAGACGCAGGGGCAGGAAGTAGCAACTCTTGAGTCAAGAGTGCAGGGCCAAATGACAACTGGGTGCACAGTGGAGGTGTAAGTAACCTCAGTGTTCCTGGTGACCTTTGTGTATGAGACTTTGGTTGCAGGCCTTGAGAGCGGCTTCTGTCTTGGATTGAGTCTACTGTTCCTGGCTTGAGATGCAGGAGGTGGTTGGCTGCCAATGACACCTTGTGAGGCCTCTGTATTGGCATGACTCCCCTTGAGTTGGGTTCTGGGTCTGTTCTTAGACCCTCTGGGACGCCCTTGTGGACAGGCTGCCCCACGGGCTGGTGCAGGATTGGGTTGGGAATGTGATTGACAGTCCATAAAAATAAAATAAAATATATATTAGATTAAATATGTATTTATTTGGAGTTATTGGTTTAGTTGTGGGTTGTTGTTTTCTCTTGATTTAGTCTTGAATAGTAGCAGAGTTTCTATATCTGTGATTTGAAGTGAATAATATTGTATACTTTCCAGGGTTGGATGATTTTAAAGTTTAATAACTTTTTATGTCTAATTATGGTTATTGAGATTGAATTTTTCATTTGATTTTAGTTGTGGTGGAGCTTCTTGATTTGGGTTGGTGTTTCCTAGTGTGCTTGCTGTACATTAAATTTGGATTCCAGTTCCTGCAATTGATATCTGAGTTTACTAGTGGTATTCAAAAGTGATTTGAAATTTGGTTCTTGGATTTGATAATCCTGCAATTTCAAAAAACATAGTAAACTTAATGAAAATGGTTAATGGATTTGAACCCTTCAAATCTGATTCCAGTTAATTCATTTTGTCCATTGGAAATATGCAGCTCAACTTGAACTTTTCAAAGTGTCTATGAGTTCCCGCATTTTTAAAAAAATCAAATAAATACTCAAAGAATTCAATTTAATTATAAAAGGCTATCCCGCAAAAGTGATTTGAAATTTGGACCAAGGATTTGACAATCCCGCATTTTTACGTTCAGGTTCTGAATTTACAGTATTATCTTTATTTTGAATTTCAATTGTTCATGTTCTCTTTGTTTATAGTTGGTTTTATTCTTTATGTTCAGCTTATTTCTATAAAATCATATATTTACTATGCCATGTATCTAGATCCAGAACACAGTTATTCTTAGCACTTTGAACAGCCCCTTGTAAAAATATTAACAACAATTTGGTGATCAGCTAAATTTGAATTAATAAATTATGTGTTAACTGTTTTTAGATAAAGTTGTTACTGATCCAAATTCAAAACCTCAATGATAAACTTTAAGCCAATCAGGAGCTGAGTGATAAAGTGATTGTTGTGACATAAAGGGTCATTCAATAATTCTTTGGTGTATGTGCGCTAATTAATATGATTGGCTGGATGTGTTGCCATTGTACGCCATTGCCAATGTGGCAAGTTGTTGATGGAATAGTGCTAACCCAGCAGCTGATTGGGCACTAATCTATCAACAACTTGCCATAGCGGCAATGGCGTACAATGGCAAAATATCCAGCCAATCATATTAATTTGCGCACATACACCAAAGAATTATTGAATGACCCTTTATGTCACAACAATCACTTTATCACTCAGCTCCTGATTGGCTTAAAGTTTATCATTAAGGTTTTGAATTTGGATCAGTAACAACTTTATCTAAAAACAGTTAACACATAATTTATTAATTCAAATTTAGCTGATCACCAAATTGTTGTTAATATTTTCACAAGGGGCTGTTCAAAGTGCTAAAAATAATATGGTAATCAAGGAAACAATGCCAACACAAAGCAAAAAACACTTATTGAGATGAGCATGAAACATACAAAATGGGTAAAAAGATGGGATAATGTAATAAATGGGAAAACAAAAAGGAATAAACAAAGAGGCAACAGTATCAAAATAATACAGAATTTATTGGGGAAAAAGCTATAAAACATATGGAAAGGTTAGTAAAAAATCATTGAGAGAATTGGAGAAGCTTTTGAAGGATCTCAACTTGGCAATTGCTAAAATCAAAGACATTGACCACAAGGTCAAGGCAAATGTCAAGGCTTCCTTCCTTAAAGGGGACAAATTGACAAGGTGTCCGCAAAGGCCCTGATGTCAAAAATACCAGACACCCCTGAGAAGACCATCAAGCGTCTTCTCAACATCCAGAAGACAGTGGTTGAAGGCCTGCAATTTAAGGCAGACAATCTTTCTGCGCTGTCTGTCTGGGTTGACAACCCAGAGATGTATGAACATCTCAAACCTTCCAAGTGTGACAGAACATAGGATAAAGAATTGCCCGCACAACTGCTTGCGCCAAGAATGGCCAAGCCTGCTGAAGCAGCCAGCAGAGAAGAAACACATGAAGGTGACATAAAAAAATAAAATCAATAAAAATTTGTAAATACTTACCTGTTTTTTAGAGAACATAGACGGTGAACTCCACCAAGTCCTGATCCCCTTTGTCTCTGCCACATTCTACACCAACTACGCCACTCATGTGGCCAAGCAGCTGTATCTGTTCCCCCCATCTTGCTTGAGCTGGAGGACCGCATCCAGGGGTCCTTTCCAATGTTGCGGGAGGCATTGGCCAGGCTGGCGCATGGCAAGGCAGCATCTAAATGGGCAGTTACTGCCTACAAGGATGCCCAACTGGTCTGACTGGACCTGGTATCCCTCAGTGGAGTTTACTGTGTAAACTCCATTGAGCTTTTTTGGGACGTCCTGGTGACACTCCCATTCAAGAATTTACCAGAGATGGGCCGGGCCCATGAGGCTACTTGCTTCTGCTACCCCTTGGAGCACACAATTTCTTACCTGCTGGACACCTTTAGGCGCGCAGTGGGAAAACTGGCTGTTGCAGACGCAACAGCCGTCAAGGAGACAAAAATCCTCCTTGCTGACTTTGGGTTGGCCTGGAGTACCAACAAGACGGGGGTCCCTGCAGCCATGGAGCCGACCTTTGTGAAGACCAAGCATGATAAGAAGATTAGTGTGGTTTTCAATAAATTATGCAAGTTTACAGAAGCCTTTGCTGGGAAAAGGCTTCATCTGGTGGTTTACCTTGGGTATTATTTCTACTTTGAAATGGGCGCCAGCATGAAGGATCTTGACAGGGTCCTTCTAGGAATTGACGAGGCCAGGCTCTCTGTGAGATTAGGCTGGTTGACCACAAATGATCAGGCTAATCATGCACACAGATCTTACTCATTTACACGCCCAGTTATACGCCGTATAATTGCTAGTTTATTATAATAGATGTAACAATTATACGCCGTATTATCATTTGGGTATCACTACATCAAGTACAGTTAGTATACGCCGTGTAATTGGTAGTTTATTATAATAGATGTAACAATTATACACTGTATTATTACTGATTGTCCCAATGTGATGCAATTATACGCCGTATATTGCTTGCTATATTATAATTGATGTACTTATTATACGCTGCATAAACGTTAGCCAATATAGTGTATATCATTGATTACACGGCGTGTAATCACAAAATCATCAATTGTATATCACCTATCCTATCCTACTGGACGTTGTATCAACTCAGCTCAACACAGCCTGATGGACTTATATGTCCATATCAAACAATTGATATACCAGTGGCTAAGAAATACCAAGTTTGGATCAGTATTACATGGCGTATAATTGGGTTCCTTATCGGTTCGGGTCAGTATTACACAGCAGATAATCCTCTGAGTCACTAATGGATTGAGTCTGCTATTATACAGTGTATAATCCCTAATTTGACTTGTTGCATTAATAAGCAGAAGGTTTGCCAACCAGAAAAGGATCACTGATTAAGCCCTGTAAATGGAATACCAGTATTCTACCTTCCAATGTAGGAGGGCTGAACAAGGACAATTTCTAAGCATCAACTAAATACGGTGTATTTTCCTAGCGCAATAATAGGCGTGTAAGATACAGCCAATCAATAAATGACATTAGGCTAGCTCAAGAAGAGCGTAGGCTGTAGCTGAAGTGCCATGGACGCCTGCTAAGGCTAGTAGCATATCACGTGCCAAGGACAGCCAATCAGGGTGGGCGTAGCTAGCAAAGATAGACCTATTGCAAAGGTAGCCACTGAGAACTGTCTGAAAGGACAAGAACAAGGGTTGTTGCAGTATATATTGATATAGACACCTGAAAGGACAACAACAAGTTCATAGTTACACCTGGATAGATTGCAGCTGCTGGCTAGATTGTACTCCAGTATCAATAAACGTAATTATATTCAAAGTTCTATTCTATTGTAGTCTGTAGTGCTCTTGCATAGGATTAGGTAGATTACATTGGCAAGGCTAACATCTATCTGTAGCTTTGAACATATCAGCAATATCACAAGTTGCTCAACACTCTCCCTGGACGGGAAGAAGGTCCCCCCAGTTATGACTCGGAGGATCACATCATCCAGGACGCCTTGGTCCTGGCTGGTATCTACGGGTTTGAAGCCCCGCCAGAGAAGCTGCTCATCCATTTGCACCTGACCCTACTCCCATTCACCAGCAGGCGGTAGTTTTTTAATAAGAGTGTATCCACTATATACAATGTAGCAGTGGAGGGTGTGCGCCACCTCCATTACCAGGTGGGTACATACTGTAGAACTCACTACAGGCGCTCTTAATAAATTCTCTCTTCCAAATAATTCCATTGCAATTTATATTATTTTTACTATAATAAAATTTTCTAATTCTTATTTTAGCAAACAAGATTTGCAGAATATATCCCAGAGAAGGTCTTAATAAAAGCTAATAATATATTTCAATAAAATCTACTTCTGATTTGTACACATTACATTTAACTTTTTTTGATCATTATATTTATTTGCCAAAGTGATTTTAATGTGTTTGCATAATCCAGTATCAAGCGTTTGGGATACCCTTAGATGACACAATAAAAAATAATTATAAATAAATAAATTACTTACCTTCATTGATTGTCCTGCTGAATGTGATTGCAGGCTTGGAAGCATCAAAATATAAAATGATAATTAATAAATCTTGAATGGTAAATTAGAGAATATAAAAAAATTGGACACACTAAGCCTTTAATTGATTGGCTGTTTGGCTAGGCATGTGGGGATGAACAAATCAGTGTGGCCATAGAATTTGGCCACAGTCTCAGCTGAGAGGGTGTGATCCCGGCCTGCAGCAAATAAAAGAGGTCCTTGGTACCAGTTGGGGTCCCTTGCCTGAAAATTTGCTTGAGCCACCCAAAGACTTTCTCAATGGGATTTAGGAAGGGCAAATAAGCAGGGAGGAAGAGAAGGCACAAATTTTCTGTGGCCAATTGCTGGGGGCCCACTGTGCTATTGGTGTCAATCATTGGGAATTCCTCAAGAATGTCAGCCATCTTATGGAGACCTTCATTGTCCAGCACAATGATGTTGGTGTAGCCTGGGATTGTGGGCCTCAGGTGCTCCTGGACCAATTGGAGAAATGATAGAAAGTTACAGCTGTTGTGGGAGCCCAGTATCATTTGGTATAGCTTGACCCCCTTTGGACCAAGGAGAGCCACCATTGAGTAGGCTGTGGCGCAGACTGCAGCACTTTGAGCCATCCCGTCATTGGAGCCTTTGGGGACATAGCCATGTGCATTGTGCATAGACAAGGCAAATGCCAATTTGTCAATATAGTAAAATTTGACTTTCCCCTTGGCTTTGAGGGCAGTGTACGCCTCTGCGTAGTTTTTCCGGGTCTCAATGTTGGTTGGGCTATTCTGATTGTACAGAGATACACCAAGCTTTTTCCAGGAAAAGCTCATCTTCTTCAGCAGATGGTAGTAAAAGGAAATGGAATCCTCAACCTCAAAAGTGGACTTGACCATTGCCTGTATATTTACCAGTTCAAGATGGCAGTCCCAGGTGATCCACTGGCGGATTGCCCATTTGTGCTCCTTGATGAGCATAGTGGAAATGCACATGGATTTCTCTGCGGCAAGCACTCAGCCAGTATCAATGAACTTGTTGAAGATCTTGCTGGCGTACTTGGGATCCACCCCAACAAGGGCCGCGGCTGCCTTGTAATTGCCCAATTCACCCATAGCTTAAGCAGGATGATGTGTTTAATGTCAGGGATGCGCTTCTGAGCAGGCTTTTTAGCGGTGGGGATTGACTTATTGGCATTGGGCACAACACAGGGCATGGGCACCTTGGTGTAAAACGCAGCAACCTTTTTGAGCACCAACTGTCCCTCGTCAGTTCTAAAGAACTCAGACTCCTTGTCCTCTTCCTTATTTCCATCACTGACGTAGGGCTTGTAGCTAGTATCAAGTACAGGCTTCACCTTCTCCAGCATGGCTGACGGGACCGACTCTTGCTGGTACACAATGTCAAACACATACAAAGTAAGTTCTACCTCCTTGTTTCTAACTTTCTTTGTAGTGGTGACCTTGGTGGGCTTCCGGGTCAGCTTTGGGACCCAAGGGTTGATGCTCCACACCCTAGCAGCTTGTGCTCCTTGAACCAGCTGTGTCAGTGCAGCGTGACTATGGAACTCTCCTCTCCCGTCTCCTTCTTGAGTAGGCACTTGGGTTGCACTAACTCTATTCTTTGACCCGCGAGGGCAACCGCAACCATGGCGCACAATGGGTGTATTGGTAGTCTGTTGCTGTGTTCCTTCCATTTTAAAATTTAATAAAATATTAAATAAAACTTGATTAAGTTACTCCCTAATTTTAATTTTTTCTTTTTATCTGAACATGGATATTTGATTAATATTTTTCCCACCTAATATACCAATTATAGATTTTTTGTTTCTTAATTAGTTGTTTCTGGTTTTACACCGCCCATTTTAGAATACCCAAAATAATTTCCACTCATTTCCCCAGATTTTACGCCAAATTAAGCACCCAATACAATATTTTTAAAATTTATGTCTTGGATTGTGTGTCTTATTTTAGATTCATTGGTATCATTCTTGATTACAATCCATTGCACACACTGAGTGAGTGATTTTGTTTACATAGTGAGTTGCTATTGTGTTTTGTTTGTGAATTGAGTTTTGACTCACCTTGCTTGGGTGTATTTCATCACCAATTCACATAGTAAACATATGGGTCATTATTTTAGGGATTAGGCCATTTTCTAATACACATGCTGCTCAAGTTGCAGCATAACACAGTTCAATTTTGAAAAAGTAACTAATTAACATTTTATATTTAAACATTAATAACTCAATGAAAAAATTGATATTTTTTCACACTGTAAACTATCAAAATTAAGCTAAGAATCCTATCTTTTTATTGGTGTAAAAATTTTAATATGTATACTATAAACAATATTAAAGCTAAAGTAATTTAAAAGAGTATAATCCAGATTTTATTATATGATTATATTTAATGATATAAAGTAGATCACTTCAAAGCTAATAAATACTCTTTTTTAACATACAACAGATTTTTTTATTTAAAGAAATTAAAGATAAGATTCAGAGCTTTATTTTTGCATTTTATTTTATTTAAAAAGCTCAATTTTTTAGGATTTTATAATAGTTTGAAGTTAGGGTGTTTTTATCACTGTTTAGATTGATTTTAAGGTTCAAGTGAGCTTTGAACCTCAAATTAAGCATTCTTTAAATGGAATTCTTTAATATTTTATCATTTTAAAAATATGCAAAAGATTTATAATTAACTAAATACATCATTTAATTGATTTGCATTGATTACAAAGAGGATATGATGTAATAATAATGCTTAGCTGCTTCACATGTATCACTTGTGCATGAAAACTGGGTATTTAATTAATTCTGCAAACATAAATTCAAGTTCAAACTATAATAAAAGCTATCACATCATTTCTTTCAGAATGGTGTCATTTAGCTTGGTATATAAGAGCTAAAGCACCACAAAGCTTCTAATCCAAAAGACCCCATTCAAAGGCCACATTCTGATCATAACTACTCCAGCATTAAGGCACATTTAAGAAATCTGATCTAATTACAGATTCAAAATACTACCATGTCTTCAGTTAAATTTACTTCTGCCATGCTATCCTTTTTTCCTTGGGAGCTTCAACAAAAAGAGAGAGAATTGCAATCTTAAAAAAGGCATTCCTCTTTATTGCTGGTGATGATCTTGATAATTTCATCAAGTACTTTCTTACTCAAACTGAATTTGGGAAAGCTCAGTTCCTGCCAACTATTCAAAATCAAAAAGGCAATGAGATCATTGAAAACTTAAAGGATCTCATGAAATCTTCTCCCCAAAAACATCTCCCAGCCTTGCAATCTCTGGTTACTTCCAGTTACTCTTTAAAAGAGCTTAATGATATGGGGTTTAATATAATCAAAAGTGAGTTTGAATACTCAAGAAAAATAAATAAAAATAAAAATGTAAGTTTAAACAAAAAAAGCCAAAAAAATAATAACTATTCATTAAAAAAAGAAATAACTAAAAAATAATTAAAAAATTGTTGGAAAATTCTTTTGAAACAATCCAGTTTACAAAAAAAGTGCCTGAAAAAATTTATAAAGATATAGAAAAAGAGATGAGTAATTACTCAACTGAAATTAAATACTCTCTACTTAAAACAAAAAAAATATATGATAATAAAAAATGAAATTTCAGTTTCAATTTCTACTTACTATAAATTAATCCCTAAAAATATAACAAAAAGTAAAAAACAAACTGATATGTGCAATATTTGTAATTAAAAAAAACTCACTAGAAAAAAAGAAGGAAGAATGTGAAAGTAAAAACTTACCATTACCAGAATCTATAGATAATGACTTAAAGACTATTAATCAGCACCATGACTTTTATGTTCATCAAAATTGTGAATATAAAAAAGATATTAATGAATTAGATGATGAGTCTTGTGTTGTAGTTATAGATTATAAAGAAAACTTAAAGGTTGGAGGTGATCTAATTGAGACCAATAATTGTTTTTATTCAAAAAAAACCAATCTCATTATTAGGGTTTGCATTAGTTTTTAAGGAAAACAATAAAATTAAATATGAATATCATGATTTTTTGTCTCAAATATTATCACATGATTCTTTATTTTCAGGTGAGTGTTTTATAAAAATTCTTAAATTAGATAGATTTAAAAAAATAAAAAATATAAAAGTATGGACTGATAATGGAAATCATTTTAGACCATATGAATTTTTATATTACTTATTTAAAGAGGCACCTAAATATATTAAAGGTTCTATAAAATATAATTGTTTTGTAGAATGTCATGGAAAAAGCATTGTTGATGGTCACTTTGATGTAATATCAAAAACATTAAAAAAGAAAGAAAACCAGCTTTATATTAAGAATATAAATGATATTAAAAATATTTTTGAGCAAGAAGGAAAAAGAAAAGAATTATATAAATCAGCGCTATCAGGCTCAAATATTTCTCAAAAGTCATTCTTTTATATTTATGAGAGAAAAGTTAGGCCTATAAGGAAAGAGCTTGAAGTTAAAAATCTGTGCATTAATCTTTCATATTTGATGAAAGATGGGAAGTTGTATACATCACCTTTAACATTTGAAAGTTTCTCAGAATATTCTGAGATAACTTATCATTTGAAATCATGTGATGATACCAGAGAAACAAAAATATCAGAAGATGCTAGTGGTGCACTAGGGCAAGTTCATGAAGTAGGGCAGCTTACTAGAGGGTGTATTTTAAATAGAGTTATCAGTCTTTCAAAAACAACAACCTTTTTTTCTGAAACAAACTAAGAATATTTATGATGAGCCAAAGATAGGGTAATAGCATTTATGGCTTTAGGGCTACTATTAATCTCCCATGCAACTCATCATAAGTATTTTTGGTTTGTAGTTTGTAGTAGCACTTAAGATATTTTTGTAATACTATAAGTTGCAATTTTCAATTCTAAAATTGATGCCTTATTTTTTTTAAAAAAATGATTTAAGCCCAAGATCAATTAAAGTTTTGGAATTTGTTGATTGTATTTTAAACTTTCTGAATAATTTGAATATGAATAATGCAATTAAGTTATAAAAGGATAAATCTGGCACCTAGGCATAACAAGAAAAATAATGACCCATATGTACACCAAAAGTCAACTCACACCATTTTGTTTGTGAATCAATGTATTTTGGATTTTATTTTGAATGGTTTTGCTTTGCGTGTGAGCACTTCTTTGCTGTTTAGACCCATTTTGCCCATTAACGCCAATAAAACCTGTTAACAGAGTGTATATTTTACTCTGATAGTTGGAATTTGCTTAAATCTGAAATCATTTTATTTAAATCTGAATTATTTTTAATTGTTGCCATAGCTTTTAAAACTACTGTATGCAAATCTTTAAATTTTTAAATTTGTAAATAATCAATTTTGGCCTTAAACAACCAACTACAGAAAATATTAACCAAGCTTTATAAGTGATTTACATAGTGTTTTTCTAGTTTAATGCTGACTGTCAGTATGTTGACGTCAAAATTAAAGTGTTTTTTATGCTGACAAACTAAATTAAATATTTTTGACTATTGTGACTACCATAATGTCAACTTTTTATTTAAACATGGTTTTTTTATTCTTTACTAATAAACTAGCTCTAAAATTACCTTTCATACTTCTATAAACTATTTACTTAGTAATAAAAATAAAAAAGTTAATGTTATTTAACTTTATTTGTGTTTCAACTGATTATTCTTACTTTATGAACTCTATTCTAATTATTGTAGGAAAAATATTCCAAGAAGCCACAAAAGAACCCCAAGTCAACCAAGAAAGTGCCCAAAGCCTCTGGAAAGGCCCAAAGTCCCTACCACAACAAAAAACCAGCCAAAGAGCCCTCAAGGAAAGAGAAGATAAAGGAGAAAACCCCAGACCCTGAAAGCAAAGAGCCCTCCCCTGCCCTCTCCTCTTCTCCAAGCTGGTATCAATCAGAAGAGAATGAGGTTCCACTAAACAGGCAAGGAAGAAAAATGATACCCAAGAGTCCAGAACCCCATTCAAGCCCAGATGAATCAGGCTCAAAGGAATCAAGCCCTAAGGAATCAAGCTCATCCCAGTCTAAGAAGCGCAAGAATCCAACCCCAGATAATTCCCCTCCACCGCCCAACAAATTTGCACCTCCATCCTCCTCATCAAGTATCAATAAAGAAGATCCTGATGATTAACTGTCTGACTATCATCAAGCACCAATTGGCCTATGGGATCTCCTAAAGGTTCACAATATATATAACTTCAAAGGAGAGTTTAAGCTCCTAAAGAAGTTCCCTCGGTTTTCTCTCTAATGTCTGACAAAGGAGGTGCAAGTTTAGTCTGTGATGGCTATGTTTTTAATTGCAAAAATCAAAAGAGAGCAAAAAAAGCAAGCATTATGTGTGTGAAGATAGAAGCTGTGCTTCCAGGATCAACACAGAAGGATGGGATAAAGTCACTAGTGAAAAAGGAGAGCACACATACAATGCTCCAACCAATCTTATTGAAAAGCTTCTAAAGTGGTAACTCTGCCAAATGGTTCCAGTCTCCAAAGACGTCAAGGCTTCTTATCTGGCAGTTAAGGCAATCACACACCTAATTAATGAGAAACTGAAGCTCATCCCTGATTGCAACCAGTTAGTAAAGTACATATGTGACAAACACCGTGATCTAGTCCCCCATAAGAAATCTGCCATGGTCCAAGGAGAGTTAGTCTTGACAGAGGAGCTGAAGATGTTTAATGGTGATGAGGTATTCCTTTTACATAATGATGGGCCTACATCAGAGGCAAGAATTATATGTTATGCTACACAACAGAACCTGGAGCAGTTAAGAGATTCAGAGACCTGGTTATGTGACAATACTTTTTCAGTATGCCCCTGCCTTTTTTTACCAACTATGGGTTGTACATTCCCTTATTGAAGTCAAGGTGCTCCCATTTGCCTACTTTCTGCTTCCTGGGGCAGCAGAAGAGATCTACACAAAGGCCTTCAAAATTCTTCAGGAGGGCATCAAAGCCCTACCCAATAATAAAAAGAGTCACCCTGGCCATGACACTAGAGCAAATCCAGATGATGATGAAAAGGATGAAGCCACCCTTGCTGCAGAACAAGAAGCTCATGATAAAGCACTTGGCCCCTCAACTATAATCATGGACTATGAAACTGCCCAGTATAACGCTTTTGTAAACACCTTTGATAAAGAGGTACAGGGGTGTTTTTTCCATTATTGAGAGGCTGTCAACAGGAAACTAAAGGGTCTACCTGAGCTCAGCAAGCTCCACCATCTAGATACATCAGGAAAGTGCAAGTTCTTAATTCAGCAGTTTGTAGCACTAGCCTTTGTAAAGTCAGAGCATGCTGGACAAGCCTTTGAGCTCTTATGCCAGGATCCATATGCCAAGAAACATGATGGTGCCTTCTACCCTTTCATTGAATATTATGAACCACAGTGGATTGGACGTAAGGTCACTAAGTGCTGGAGCAAGCCCAGAGCCAAAGCCAGCTGGAACTGCTATCAGACAGTTCTTAAGGATGAGATGAAAAATACTTCATCTTTGGAGGGCTGGCATAAGCACATCAAGTCCTCCTTTGGAATCAAGCCCAGATACAACACCTTTTACTAGCACCTCAAAGTCCAACAGGGGAAGACTGCTGCATTCATCAGAGATATTTAGAACCGCCCATTTAAGAAGAAGAGAACCACCAAAGAGAAACAATATCAAGAGAAGATCAAGGACGTTGTCAAGGCCAAATATAAGCTTTCAGAGATTGGATAATACATCAAGAAGATTGCCGTAGTTCTTAATGGCAACCAGGTGATCACAGTCTAGCTTTTAATTAAATTTATTGAGTATTGCTTAATTTTGTATATAGTTCTTATATGTTGAGTATAATATTTTTAAATAAATAGTTATTATAAATAAATCATTAATAATTTATGATACTGTTTTTATAAAATCATTGATTTTCTATTGATAGTTTGATGCTTTAGACTGTATTACATGGCCTATATTGGTATTTTACTAGTAAATTATATGTTTTTTGTAGTTTTCAATATAGAAAAAACTTTATATTACTGTTTCTGATTATTATATTTTCCTTTAATACAAGAAGTTTTATTTAGTACCTTTTTGTATATTGGATTTATTTTATCTTTATAAGTGGGAAAAAATATTTTATAGTAAATATAGCTAATTTCATAGTGAATTATTTTTGAAGTGTATTTTTATGAATTTTTTAAACTGTCATGTATAATTTTTATGAACTTTTTTGAATCTATATTGTCACATTACCCTAAAAAGTATCTTGAAGCTTAATTTTCATTAAGTAAAATGTTCAGGAAACAGGTTTCTGCTTATGAAAAAAGTGTTGACATTTAGTAGTCTGCATGAGTTAAAACTTAATTCTGACTTTTCAATGCTGTTGACATTAAATTATTTTTAATTCTGATTGTTGACATATATTAAGTCAACTTGCGGAATGAGTTAAATCTGGTGGTTGCCAATAGGAGGGGAGGAATAGCAGGCGCAAATTAGATATGACCAATTTTTGGGAGCCAATTTCAACGCTAGGATCAATAATCTGGAATTCATTGAGAATATTACCCACCTTGGGGAGCCCAAAATTATCCAATATTATGATATTGGTGACACCCAAACTGGTTACTCAGAGGTGCTCCCAAACCAATTGGAGAAATTCCAGAAAGGTCCCACTATTATGGGAATCCTTGATCATCTGGTATAGTTCAATACCACGGGGATCAAGAAGAGCTACCATCAAGTAGGCAGTGGAATACACAGCTGCACACCGGGACATGCCTCTCTTTTTGCCTTTGGGGACATACCCATATTCATTGCACATTGACGATGCAAAGGAGAACTTGTCAATGTAGTAAAGCTTTACTGTGCCCTTTTCCTTTGATGTGGTATGCATCTCAGCCTATTTTTGACGTTAGATAATATTGTCTGGGCTGTTCCAATTGTAAGGAGAACCCCCAAGTTTTTTCCAGGAGAATCTCAAACTCTTCACAGCGCAATAGCATGTGAAAATTGAGACCTCAATCCCAAAAATGGACTCAACCATTGACTGAATATTTTCAAGTTCAAGATGGCAATTTCTATTGATCCACTGCCAGATTTCCCACAGGTGTTTCTTGAGTAATAGGATTGGCTTGTGTTTGGATCTCTCCAAAAGGAGAACAGAACTCATTTTCAGGTAGGTTTTGCAGAGCCTGTGCGCAGATTTTTCCAAAATACCCACAATGGCTGTGGCCTTCTTGTAGTCTGATGTCTCCTTCATGAGTCTGTTAAAGGTCTTGCAGGTGGCATTGTGAATAATGTGGTACTTGGGCTTTTTGGAGGCAGGCACAGACTCTGCAGGCTCAGCCACAATGCAGGGCATAGGCACATTGTTATAAAATGCAGCAACTTTTTTTAAGCACCTGCTGCCCATTAGTGGTTTGGAAATACTGTGGCTGCTTGCCGTCATCTTGCCCTTTGTTATCACTCACATAAGACTTGTATGTGGTGTCAAGGATTGGCTTCACCTTCTCCATGATAGTAGCCAGAACACCATTATGATGATATACAGGGTCATATACATAGGACAACCTCTCAGTGGTGACATCATTTACTGTTCTGGTTTTGATGATCTTTGTGTATTTTCTGGTTGGCTTCTGAACCCTGGAATTTATGCTCCATGCCCTTGCACTCTGTGCCCCTTGAGCTGGTTGTGTCAGTGCAACCTTACTATTGAACTCTACTCTCCTGTCTCCTTCCTGAGTAGGCACTTGCGTTGCACTAACTCAATTTTTGATCATGAGGGCAACTGCAACTGCGACACACAACGGGTGTATTGTCACTATGTTGTTGAGATGCGTCCATTTTGGTATAAAAATAAAAGAAAATTAAAATAAGTTTATCTATATAATTTATTTATTATAATTTTTATCTCTTCATATATAGTATCATGAAAGCTTGTAGTCACTACTGTTTATTTTGAATTAGATTTTTATATTTCTATATTAATTATTTTTGGTTGTAAATGTGCACTGTTAATCATGAGTTTGGATAAATTTGATATTATTGTTGATTCTAATCCCAAAACAGACACTTAGGATATTTGTTTCCTTTTTTATTCTAAATTGTATTCTTAATTAGGACTAACTGGTAACAGCATTATAGATTCACTCATTTGTTTTTATATTTGATATTTTTGTTGTCTGTTTTAGTTGTTATTTGGGTTTGTTGTTGGATCTGTCAGGAATATTCCTGACAACACCTTGGTTCAGGATTTTTTTGTTTGCAATTGAGCTCAATAAGCAAAATAAAAAATAGCAGCAGTTCCCCCTTATTGGGAAAACTGCCGCAAAAAGCCGGGTCAATAAATCAAAATTAAAAAATTGTGATTTTGAATCCAACAGGTTTTATACCCTGTCTGCAGGCCACACGCCCAACCGCCAGGCGCCCGCCGGCTGCACTCCAAGCCTGGTGGCTTGCCTGCACGCACCTGCCGCCAGCCAGCCCGCCAAATGGGGAAACCCAAAAAGGCAATTTCCCTAAACCCAAATGGAGGGGGAACTGCTGCCCAAATCTGGAATCTACCAAATTTGGGAGGGGCTGACAAGCTGCTCAACCCACCCATTCCTGCATTAACTGCAGAAGTCAAAATTGGATACATGAAAGCATCTAATGATATACCAAACCAATGCAAGCCCAGAAGTAATAATTCATTGCCTGCACACCACTTCCAATTCCCCTCCCAAAAGGGAATTCCAGACAACATCAAGTGTTTGGGGTTCCCTGTCCAGTGTTTTAATTTATTCATGCCCCACAAGGATGATAGTATATAATAAAGCCAATTCACTTGATGATAGTTTGTGCTATCATTGAGTGAAATTATCCCTCAATAGTATCACATAAATCAATCTAAACTTTACCTAACAGAAGTTAAAAACAAGACACTAAGCTTTGTCTGCCCTTCCCCAGGATCCGAAGATGAATTATCTAATCTTCTCAGCTGTTCTCACAGCCTGCCTAGGGATTGGGGGCCACTAATCCACTCACCAGCATGGGCCATACAATTGACCACCTGGCAAGTACATCTACAAGGAGCCAGCACAGCTAAACTCCTCCGAGTAGTACTCCTGGCCCACGCTGGTATCGCCCCACTCCACCCAGTCCATAGCTATATACACCTGTATATACTACGTACTCACGTATTTTGTCAGTAATTTTGGACGTTATAACGTACACACCAAGGTCTTTTGATGGATGATGACGGTCTATCCCATTGTGACGGTGCTCACAGGTTTCCAAGTTGCCAACTTGGTACCTTATTTTGCTAAAATACTCCCCCAATTGTTGGGTCTTTACAGATCAAGCTTGTAACTTTTGTGACTGAGTTTCATGTGTTCATAAAAAACATAGTATATGTGTTCTGTGACTGAAAATCATGTTTTCTATTGTTTGGTGCACTCATTATTGAATCATTATACATTTTTCCCCAGTTTAAGTAGGTTGTTGTATGACTGAACATTTTTCTAATTAGTGCAAATTTTCTATGTAATCAGCTCTCTATTTCTATCAAAAAGCTTGAAAATTTTTATGTGACTGAAGATGTAAGGTCTTTCCCAATAAGGCGCAAGATTATAAACTAAGCCATGCAAGGTATTGGGGTTAAGGTTTAACAAGTAAAGGAAAGTGGAAACTGTCTGTAAAAGTGTCTTCAAGAGGCCAGCTAAACCCTTATAGTTTGACACAAAAGATGTCATGGAATTGACTAATCCCAAACAAACTATGTAAAATAAGGTATTAAACAATGACTTGTTTGTAACTAAGGTAATGTCAACATTGGGTTATTCCCTGTGAGAGTATCTTAACATGAAGGATGAAAGGTTATCCCTCATGTAGAAAAATGGTGACAACAAGCCAATTGCTTGTTGTCAGACTATTTTCATTCTAATAGTCCTAGCTACTAAGTAAAAAGAACTAATAAATTTAAAGGAAATTTAGTGAGATTTCTCTCTCTACAAAACTAAGACTAATATGAAAACCCAGAAGAAAAATTTGAAAAAATTGAAAGGATTGAAGGAAAATAGTAAAAATTATTAGGAAACCCCACTTAGAATTTCAGCTTAACAGTATACTCTTCTGAATGCCTTTATTTATAGATAAAAGAGAAGATGTCCAGGGAAGATTGCAAAGGGGAAACAGGGAGTTTCAGGCAGGCAGAAATTAATAGACCTGGTAAAACACATGGTGAACTTGGAGAACAGAGCTTCATAGTAACAACCCGCAGATCTGCAACTGCAGCGGTAATGGAAGAAGTGGTTGCTTCAGCAGAAGACAAAAAGGAGAATAACCTTTTTAATAATAGGATCCATATAAAAATAAATTGGAGGCCCACACGCGCAAAAGCAAGAGAAAGCAAACCTGAAGCAAAAACCAAAGTAATCACTCTTGACTTAAAATTTTCTAATATTTTCTACTTTAACTTAAGCTCAAAAACTTAAATCAATTGCTAGAAAGCCTGCCCTTTGGGGCAGGGTACAACAGAACCTGTCTGTTTTGAACTGAATCATTTTTATTTATCTCAACAGGTTGTAAAGCTACTGTATAATGTTAATATTTTATTTTGTACTTTTTGGGTTGTATTATTTACACAGCTTTGGTTACTTTGCAATAGATTGAAATAAGAAACAAGTATTAATGATATGTTTAAATCATTCTAGTTAATAAATAGGGTTTTCTATTCAAATACTCTTTGAATTAATTAAGAAAATCTGGAAATTGTACAAATACAATAATAATATAAAAGCAAAAAGTTATAACACAAAATAAGTTGAATTTATTTAGTTGTAATAGAAGATCAATGTATATCAGTGAAAGAATCAGAGTAGCCATTGAATTTACCCACTGTCTCAACCAGGAGATCATTTGACCCCACACACAGAAAATCAAATAGGGCCTCAGGTCTATCTACAGACACATTTAACAACTTGTTTAAGCCACCCAAAACGCTCTTTAATTGGGTTCAAGAAAGATAATTATGTAGGGAGGAATAAGAGCCACATGTGATCTATACCCAATCAGTTTTGCTAACTGGGAGACAAGTGTTAATCACAGAAAATTTGTTGATGACCACTATTACTTTTTGGAGCCCAAATTATCTAAAACAATGGCATTGATGAAGCCGTTGCTGGGGTTTATGAGATGATCCTTCACATTCTGGAGAAAGGTCAGAAATGTGCCAGTGTTGTGGGTTCTTTAATCATATGATGGGCCTTAATGCCTTTAATACTGATGAGAGCCACCTTGAAATATATAGTGGTGTTCACTTATGCACAATAAGATACTCTGTTATGGATGCCCTTTTCTATATAGCCATACAAATTTCAGAGAGAAAAGTAAGCAATGATTTTTCAATATAAAAAAGAAAATATTTTCATTGGTCTTGAGTGCAGTGTATGTGTTACCGTATTTTTGCTGGGTGTCGGGGATCCAACCTGTGGGGGGTTCCTGAGAACTTGCGGGCAGAAAGCCTGCGGGCCCAGCAGGGAGAGCCCACCACAAGATTGGGGCCAACTTTAAAATATAAGATAACAATTTTCCAAGGACTGCCCAAGGTCCGCTCATAGGCACCATGAAATCAAACAATCCAGTGAGGGTGATATACATCACCCTAAATATCTGGGTGGAAGTGGATTCATTAGTGGCAACAGATTCTTGCAGGCGGTTGGACCGCAGGGTGTGGGGTGGTGTCATTGGAACCAAATATGCGGGCCGGAAATTATACTTGTCTCGGAATAGCAGAGGGGGCCGGATGATTTTGGTACCTTCTCTGTAAAGGACTTCCGTCTCTCTAGTTCTAGCTTTGGGGTCATGGATCAGGATTTCCTCTAGAGTAAACTCAGAATACACCAGGTTGGGTGGGTACTCAGTGAAATGTACTGGGCCAAAGGGAGCTCCTGGTGGACGGTAAAGGTCAGGCGGGTGGTCCACAGTTTCTTGGGGTAGACGGGTGTGGGGTGCGGAACCGCAAGACGTAGGCTGGAAATGAAACAGAACTAATAACAAGTATGGTATGATCTGGTTGAACCAAAGGTTCATGTCACTTTATTGCAAGAATGGTGATGGGCATCTTCCTGGCGGTCCAGGGTATAAGTATGCCCATCTGTCATGGTAAAACTTTCACAAATTTCCTTGGCCCGGGTTTTTCCGTTCACCAGGTCTTCCCAGTCTTTGGTGGCATCAATTGCGGGAGTTATTCCATTGGCTGGCTTGAATTGAGAAAGCTTGACTTCCTAGTCAGGTTGTGAGATTGGTTGTCTCTGGGTGGCCCACATTCTATGGGAAGGTTCTCAGTTTTCCCTTCCACGTGGGCCCAAGTTATCCCGGGATCTGTGGCTGAACCCGCCCGCTGATTGGTTGAGTTGTCAGGAGCCTTTGGCGTGGGAGGTATCAATGTAGGTGAATTTGATTTGCCATGCTTCAAAGGATTCTCCGAAGTCAAATCCTGCTCTGGTTCGAGCCCAAAAAACTGCGGGCTGGCAGCCCGCGGAGAGCCAGGGTTCAAATCCCGTAGTTGAGGCCTTTCAATAAGCATAGTTGATAGCAGTTTGTCACTTGTGAAACTGGGTCCCAATGTTTGTTGGCTATTTCAATTATAGGGAGATATCCTGAGATTTTTCATAAGAAGAAAAGCCCTCTAAAAAATCAATAGAAATAGAATATTGAGGCATCAATCCCATGACTTCATCATTGTGTGTATAATTGCCAGTTCCAGATGGCAATTTCAATTGGTCTATTGGTGGATTGCCCACTTGTACTTCTTTTAAGAGTAGTTAATAGTTGTTTGAGCTTCTCAATTAGGTTAATTTGACCAGTCTTTCTATAGAATTGTATGAGCAACTGGCCAACTTTGGAAAAAATTTGACAATAATTGCAACCTTCTTGTAGTAAGATATACATTTCATAAGCTTGATGAATATGAGACGCTTTTTGTTGGGAATGTGATTTCCAAATGTTGAGGCAACTGTTTAGTGACTCCTGACTGGGTGACAGTGGGCATTGGCACCTGGATATAGGATTTTAGTGATCTTCTTCAGCACATTCTTCCCCTTTACAGGTTGGTAGAATTCCAGTTCTTTCTTTCCCCCTACATCTTCACTCATATAAAGAATTGTATATAGTGTCAAGTATACCCTCATGTTCCCTATGTATACTCACACTAGGTGCATCTTTGTGGTATTCAGGTAGGTATACAAGAGAAATTTGCTCACCTGTTTTTTTATTTACAGTCCTGGATGTGATAACGAATTTGAGTTTTTCTTGTAAGCTTAGCACCTTGGGATCGATGCTCCCGGCCCTTCCGGTATAAACGGCCTGGCTGAGTCTGTGTCATCACATCCTTCTTGTTGCTGGACATGCTATTGACTGCTTCATTGTCCTGGCATACATGGGCTCTGTTGGCAGTCCATCTTGGGAGCCTGCAGCCTTGGTGCTCACCGCTGGATGTGCTTGGCTAATGTGTGGGCTGTGGAGTTTTCCATTGAAGTGAATAAAATTACTCTTATTGCTTTTTAATATGCTGTATTTTGGAATTCATACTATTTCGGGTACCAAACTGTTACTCTTGTTGTCATGTTACCTGTTTATATTTATTAATTTTCTATATCTGATTTAATTGGCCCCGTTTTTTGTTATTTTTGTCACTTTTAAGATATCCCTTTAATTTTGCGCTGTTTTACACCCAGAGAAGACATCAAGAATAGCTTCAACCACCATCTGTTTCAGATTGCGTGTATTTATTTGGACAGTTTAGCACTGAGGAGGTGTTGACTTTGCTTATTTGGTTTCGTGTGTTGTGGATTTGATTTGCTATTGCTCTGATTTTTTTGGGTGAGCTTTGCAGTACAGTGCACAACTTTTGTGAGCCCGACTCAAAACATAGTACTTGATATCAAATTGTAATGTGTAAGTTGACTCATTTGTGTTTCAAGATCCTAATCTTACCGGACAACTATGATGTGTCTGATATGGAGGTTGTATGTTTCGTTCGCTCATTAAATGCTGAATTTCTGTAGATTTGGCTTAAATGTGTGTTTGATGCTAAATTTTGTTTTATGCGCGACTTCAGTTTGCTTTAATCTGACTTTGATGTGTCCATCTCAACAGCTGAAGAGCACAGTAGTTACAATACTTATAAATTGAGATTGGAGGGTTAATATTAAAATATTCTCTATAAGAGCAACCATTCGATCCAGATAAGTTGATTTCATTCCCGCTCTTTAAAATGCCTTTCGGATTTTTCACATCTTATCATCAGCAGGCATTAGAGTTATTAGGTTAATTTTTCTAGTCTCATTAATATTAAGGTTGACCAAAAAGAATTAAATTGAGGCTAATTTAAGACTCGATTAAGTACATAAATCTATAGAAATTCAAATATGCAGGTGTAAGTCTTAACTTACTCTTGTCTATTGTATAGGAAAGATGGTTATATCGGAAGCTACTAAGATACAGTAGTTTTAAAAGCTATGGCGACAAGCGAAAACAATTCAGATTTGAACGAAATGAACTCAGCTTTAAACGAAATTGAAATGAATCCAAATTTATCGTAAATCAATATAAATTCATTTAAAATTAATTTCGTTTAAATCTGAGTTCATTTCGTTCAAATCTGAATTGTTTTCGCTTGTTGCCATAGCTTTTAAAGCTACTGTAGAGATTATTTGGGTTTAGAGGGAGAAATAAAAAACTGACTAATGTTCTAGAGAAAAGTACCTGGGAGGGAACAGTCCAACACAGCTTTAATATAGATCTAATCTAATATTCAAAGCAATTAGTAATGTCAGACATTTAGATTGTCAAAAAAAACGTAATAACAGATATAATCAAAACATTTATCTTACATTTTAAAGGGTAACGAGGCTGAAAAAGGCCATGAACCTACTTAATAACAATGTATATCATATGAAGACATCTGAAAGACTTGGTAAAGTTAGGTTTATATTCCGGCTAAATTAAAGCATTAAGTCAAGGTTTAGACTTTAAGTTCATTGAAGCTATCAACAACTTCGCCCATGTTTTCATCCAGATATTCTCGAAGATTGGTTCTGTGTGCAGCTTTTTGTTGAGATCTTGCTTTACTGATAGCAGAATTAGCCGAATTCACGATCCTGGGTGAGTCAGTCCCAGCTAAACCCGAAAAGATCATAGAATCACCAAAGACATCAGCCAGCAATTCATTCTTTTCCATGTGAATGTGGAGGCCTCCCGCGAGGACACTGCGGAAGTGCTGTAGCATTTTCATGCTGACCCAGGAATGAATAAAAACATTGCGTGTTTTGAATTTGAGTTTGATTTCTGGATTCTCGCCATCCTCGACTGTTGCTACGATGCTACGAAAAGCAGTCCTTTGGTGAAGTCTTTCTTTCTTAGATCTGAAGCGTGAACGGTCGTGGAGTAACATATTAATCTTGGAAACAAGGTCATTCAGGTATTTATACCCATGGTCAAGTTTAGCTGAGGCCATGACTTCAAAAAATAATGCTACATTTTCACCGGCTGCGATACGAACCGAGGCATCGGGATAGTCAAGCAAATCAAAATGACAATCAATAGATTTGATGAAGAGCCTGCGAACTTCTTCGCTTTGTCCTCGCATCTTGAGACCTGCGACCAATAGGCCCAAGCTTGAAAGTATCGCCTCTAAGACAGGGGCAGGTGTGTCTTCTTCTTCAAGCAGTTCAATGTACTGATGGGAAAGCGAGATCAAATCGTGCTTATCAACACCAGAGACAAAACAAATCATAGCGAGAGATTGTAAAAAGGCTACACGAACATCTGTCTTGTCAGAATCTCTAGCAACCTTAACCATGCCATTCTCAAGACTCTCAAACATTTCTTCATCTTCGGGGTCGAGAGTAACGGCTAAAAGAGACATGGCTGATAATTTAATAATACTCACTTAAAAGCGGGGTTACCTTTAGCTGCCAAAACCTTCTCCTTGTTCGATTGCCCCTTGGCAAGGGCCTTTTTAAGATACTTAAAGAGTGTCTCCTGTCTTGGTTCCACTTCCTCTAGGATGTAGTTGAAACGGAAAAGCTTGATGAGCTTTTCAAGGGCATCTTCGCGGGTTCTGAACTTTTAGCTAAATGGAAAAAAGTCAAGTTACTGTGTCCTGCTTTCGGTTAGAAGCTCCATGATATACTTAAGCCCATCCTCTGGGGTTATATCACTCTTGCTTTGATCCAAAATCAACTCTTCTTCGGAATCCAAAGAAAGATAGGTTGCTTCAGAAATATCTGAAGCGATGGAGTAGTTATCATCGTCTGAGTTATACTGGCTACCCGAAGGTGTGGCCTGGCGACTAGCAGTTTTGATTGCCGTTTTTAAAAGGTTTTTCTCGGCGCGTTTACCCATTTTTAAAACTAATTATAAATAAGAAGTTATATCTAGTAACAAGCCTGAGGAAATGCTAGCGATTAGAAAATGAAAGAATTGGCTATAGTTCTGTGAAAAAGAAAAAGGGGGAAAAAAGTTTAATTGTCTCCGAAATGGAAAAATAAGCTTGATGTCAAAGACCTTATTTAAAAGAAATAAAAAATAGAAAAAAATTTTAGCCATCAAAACATAAAAAGTCATATCTAAAGGCGGTTAAGAAATAGAAGTAACTTCTGCCGATATAAGATATATATGTGGATTAAAAACGACGATAACAAGTGAAATTACTGTACTTATTAATACACTGAGGAGTACAAAAAGATCGATACGAAGCTAATTGAAACCAAAAGGGATTAATAGTAGACTTAAGTTAGTGCGAAACCCTTAAATAACTTTCAGCTGAAACCTTGATTTTGGATCTAGCCTCTCATAGCTGATCGTATGGCGTAATAATTTAATCAAGCTTGGGTCAGATTTGATCCGGTTGGTTCAACTTGGCGGGTTGCGCGCAGCAGAGGAGTTTGGGATACGAAACAAATAGCTTGAACCAATTTCAAAGCGACGCGTTTCAGTCAGAATGCTGCAATACGTTTCAATCAGCCTGGCGCTAGGATTTATTCAATGCAAATAGGCAGCTATTTAATAAAGTTAATCTTTTCCTACGCCCTACTGTTTCTGCTCAATGTGTCAATTATACAAAATAGTGGTTCACCATTTGAAGCACATTACTCAACCTGATATGATTTCAAGTACGAATGCGTCCCTAAATAGAAAGTATTTATAAACAGTTTCAAACCGTGTTGTGATTAAGGCTACTTCGACCAAGCCTCAGGCAGCCACGGCCAGTTTCTGGCTCTGGTCATTTCCTTCAAATATGTATTTTGGTCTGTTTAAATATATGGCGATTCCGTTCTAGCTGCTCGGCCCAAAGCCGGAAACTAGCCAGGGCCGAGTCGAAGCATCTCTAGTTGTGATGAGCACGCAAAATCAGTGGGTTTACCAAAAACCCGGATATGATTTATTTTAGTTGATTTAGTAATTAAACGGGTTTTAGGAGGTTCGTGGATATCAAATAAATTAAGCTCAATTGTTTTCACCGCAACAAGGCTGCATACGCCGTTAAAACTAATGGCATATCAGACTTCAATTAAATAGCTACAATTTAGAGCTAAGCTCGCCAAATCTTCTGATTTGTAACTCTTTGATTGGCCAGATAGCTATACAGAGCTAAAAACTGTAGTCTTCTGGGGTTCAAAGCAAAAGGTAAGTTTGACCTTCATTTGATTAAATTCGAATGATTAAATCTAAACGCTTGGGTAACCTAAGGGTTTGACGAATCAATTAAAAAAGTAGTAGGATTCGGTAAGTTTTTAGAGGCAATGGCTACACCAACTGATGCAACTAAATCCCCAGCTCTGAAGAATACAGTAGTATCCTAATCTGTTGAGAAAAGCAACCTTGGTTGGTGTCAGTTTAAGAAGGTTAGCTTTAAAATAATAGGGTACGGAATTGATTAAGCTTAATTGTAGGAAATATATAATTAATCAGATACTAGTGATTTGGCATTAAAGCTTAATACATATAAAACAAGAAAGCAGCCACTAAAATAAATGAAAATAGCCCTATAATTAGGTACCATGAAGCTTATGAAAGAGGGGCATCAATTTATTTCCACTTATACTGTAGAAGTGCAACCTGCTTGGCAAAATACGGGATTATCAAATCCAATATGCAGAAGTTTTATAACCTGTCAAGACAAATGAAATATACTAGTCTAAAAATGAAATCATTTCCTCACAGAACAAATGTGAAATGGTTTCACTTGAAGGGCAATTATATAAAAAAATAGCATCTAACCAGGCACCAGATTGCAAAAATGGTCAAGACCATAATGAAATAAAATCAAACACATAATCCCTAAAATGGGACAGCCAGCAAAGGAAAACCAGATTCAAACAAAACTGACGAGTCACATTCTGGAAGCAATCTAAGCTGTCCAGATACTAGTCATTCAATGAATACACTACAATCAAATAACAAAATTGGTTCAGAGTTGCAGCATCTTTGATTGCTCACTCTCAGGAAATCATTTCTCCAAGAATCAATTTGATTATCAAATAGTTGGTGGCACCCCTGCCACACTCCTATGTTGTATGATGATCAAAAAATTGAGTCCTAAGAGGAACACTAATTGGATAAGTATCGTGTGTCAGGATTGACAATTCACCACCTTTGAAAAACCAGGCCTGGATGTGAGATTTGAACCCCGACCTTGAATACTTGCGGGCTGCCAGCCCTGCAGACTGAGGGGCCACCTGCCCTCGTTTTTCTGAGATTGAGCCCCCTGAGCTGAAGCCCAGGCTAAGTCCCAAAGTAAGAATACCAGCATAGGCTTGAGAGTGGTGGCGCCTGAGGAGAGACTTCTTGACTTATCTAATGAAGGCAAGGAAAGTCTCTCTGTGAACTTCATGAACTTGAAGTCCTCACAGGTAACCAATCAAGTTCAGTTACCAGAGTAAAATGTGGGCTTCAGGCCCAACCCCATGACCATGATCCAGGAACAATAGAATCAGGTAACCAATTCAGGGATTCCAACCAATGAGAGAACACCCAGCCAAGGTGCCATTTTACCGCTTCTTTACCCAAGCAACCTGGCCACCTGGCCCAAAATTTCCCAATATTTTGATGAAGCCCCCATAGAAAATACTAATTTTGGAGGCAGGGTACTATATAGACCTATAGACCCTGCACTTCAACCTTATCACCATTTTTAAAGAAAGGTTATGTCATATTGGCCTCCACAGCTATTGCCTTATTTTATTTTTGCCATCTATCAATTCAGTGTAAGACCTTCCGGCCCTCCAGCCCACATATTCTTGTCCTCCAGGTGTTCTCTTTGGCCCTGTTCATTTCACAGAGTATCCATTAAAGCCTGAGTGTGGGGTTCCTGTCCACCAGACCCCAAAGTGTTTCCTGGATCGTAGCCAGGGACCAGCTGGAAGGGATTTTCATTCTCTAGTAAAGGAAAATGTATCTCAGAAATATGTATAGGGGTCAAAATGGGCTTTTATTTGCTCTCAGAAGGAAGATCCCCTTAGAAACCTTCTGGTATATGGCCCGGGGGGTCAAGGAAACAATATGGATTTGCCAATACTTGGAGTCCTCCAACAATATCTTGGACTCCTTGTACTTGGTCTTGGACTCCTGCACCTTAGTGTCACAGCAGGGTCCATAATGCCGGGTATTGTCTGTCCAAGTAGGAAGGCTCAGAAGGCCAGGAAACCTGTATCAAAATTGACCAAGTTAATGGATTTAAACCAAACAGCTGATCAAAAATGGGTCACAGCTGTTCCAGTCTGTCAGCTGAAACCAGCTCCCCCTTGCAAACTGACGTTGATAAATTGACATAATATGAGGGTCACCCAATATAAGCTCATTAATCAGTATGGTTGTCAAAAACTGGTCACACAAGGGTTCTTTGCAACCTGGACTAGATACTTACTTGAAGATGCCAAAGGAATAGGAGATCAAGACTCAGGTGGTATTGCTTAGTTGATTTTTCTGATATATATTGAATAATTTTCCCTGTTTCAACTCTAAGAGTTGAGTCCTCCTAAATTTACTCAATAAAAATCAATTATCCCAAGTTCTAATTTTAAAATTTAAAAATGCATCATGCAATTGGGTTGTTGCAGTATATCCCATACAATATGATTCTGAACAGAATCATTTCAGGAAGATAGGGCCCAGCATCTGGAACTTCAACGTTGGCACCACCAAATGTTAATTTTATGCCAGCCAATTTTGTAGCTCCCCCCATTCTTGAAACTGAAAATTGTGTCACTTCTCAATGCCCAGAATTTTACACTGAGGATGCATAGATGCTTTCCAATGTCATTTATCTTGGTTTACTCTGGTTAGGACTGATTGTTCTACTTAATCCTGGAGTTAAAATTGGAAATTTCACAAAAAAATATCTGAAGCCGCGTTGGTGGTTAATCATCAATTCTATGTGGATTTGGGTGGTAATTCCCCATCATTTAGAAATGGCTTCATATTATCCAGTGATTTCCGTCACATTACTCAACTTTTCTACATCTGAGTTTTTGGAAACAGTTCATCATGAATTTGTGTTTCTTTTCTCCTGCTCTGTCAAGATATCTGCGTTCACCATGTTTATTTGCATCAGTTCATTTCTGAGTTTTCAGTTTGGGCTTTTCTTTAATTTGTGGTTTCCATCTCCGGTTGCAGTTGTAGAGACTGGATCCTCTGTTTCCTATTTCTGTCATGTCATGTCATTTTGCCGCCCAGATTATTTTCCTGCCCCACCTACTGATGAAATTTCTTGTGAAGTTTTGTCAGCATTATCATTTTATTCCAGCTCTAGCCTTAGTCACAAATCCCAAGTTTACCATGTGATGACAAAGGTTTCTGAAGATGCTTGTGAATGGTTGTTGTCCGCAGTGGAGCGCAATCCACATGTTTTAACTGAGAGTGCATCTCTATATCCTTTGTTAAAAAATTTGTGTGTATCTATTGAGGAGCTCAAAGTATATTGTAAGCTGTATGCCTTCCATCAGGGTACAACTCTGCTTTTGGTATTCCTTCCTCAGTTTCTTACCTACTGCCATACAATTGATGTTCCCAAAGTGAATAAACTCTCAGCGTTGTGGTTAGCAGTTGACCAGACTGCCCAGTATTTGGCGGTTTGGGATTCCCCGTTAACCACAACTGAGGCCCTGATAAGCCAAATTCTTTCTCTGGTCTCAAATCTGTCTACTTCCAAACAAGTTACATTAGTAATTGAGGATAAACCCGCTGCACGCTCTTGGTTTTCTGGTCCTTGCTCTGCGGTAGTCCCTTCCAACCAAAGCCAAGATTGTTCTCCCCCTAGCTTGTCTCAGCTACAATTGGCGGTGGTGAACAAACCTGGTGATGTAAAGGAGGCCCCGTAGTGTCTGTTCCTGATAGTTCCTTGGCAATGCTTCAGTATGTTGTACCTGCAAAATCTTCCGTTATTACGTCTAAAGAGTTGCCCCTCGTTCCCATTGATTGTGATAACCCTGTTCTTCCAGCTGCTGTCCAAGAAATGATTGAGCGTTAATTCCAGGAGCATCCTGCCTCCTTAGCTGCCATCTGTACTGCTGATGAAAACAAGACCCTGCCAAGATTGCTACCTTTGCTGAAAATAAATCCACATCTGGTTACTTCTTGTTTTATAGTAGCATCAGTAATGGTCAGACTATCTATCAGCCAGCCATCTTGTTGGATACAGGTGCTTCCAAAAATTTCATGAGCGTGGAGACTGCTGACTTGCTACAACTCAAGTACCACCCGGGAATGCTTATTAGGGGTGAAAATTGACAAATGTTTCCCTCTTTCCAGCTGAAGAAGCCAGTTACTTTTGTATTTGCGGGTCAGTCTTTTACTGCAAGGTTTTCCGTTTGCCCTACCCTTATGTATCCTATCATTTTGGGAGTGAGTTGGTGGAGAGATCATCATGTATTGACCTTACTGGAGAAAAATAAGCTACAGGTGGAACACTCCTTGGGTATAACTATTCATATTCCGCTGTTGGATATGTCTAAATTGGAGCAATTATCACAGATCATACAATTGTTTCCTGTCCCCGTAAGTTCAGATTTACCGGCATGTTTGCAACCCTGGTCCGCGGCATTTGACGCCACCAGAGGTGAGGTCCTTCCCAAGTACACTCAGTTTGACTTTGACTTTAAGGTCACTGTTGATCTGATCAGAATTGTGTCTTCTATTTACCCTTTAACCTTGAAGGAAGATGCATGTTTGGAAGAGTGGACTCGTGACATGTTGGCAAAAGGCTACATTTTTAAGAAGGCTTTGTTGATCTGCTCTCCGCTATTATTTGTTCAGAAGTCTGATGGGTCCCTTTGTCCTTGTGTTGCCTACAGGAATTTGAATAACATTACAATTCTGGATCCTTATCCTTTACCTCTTGAAGCACAGATTTCTAGGTGCATTGAGAAGGCCAAGGTATTCTCAAAACTAGATCTTTTATATGCTTTCAATCAAATAAGGATTGCAGAAGGAATGGAATGGTTAACAGCATTCAGAACTAAGAAGGGTATCTTTCAGTTCTGCGTAATGCCTTTTGGATTGAAGAATGCCCCAGCTTGCTTTCAGTGGTTAATTGATTCAGTCCTGGGAGATCTCCTAGGTGTTTGTGCCATTGCATATATGAATGACATCTTGGTGTTTTCTCCGGATGAAGAGTCCCATAAGGCCCACTTGTTGGCAGTTGTAGAGCGCATTCTCCAAGCAAACTTGATCATCAAAAGGAGTAAGTGTGAATTCTTTAAACGTAAGGTTACCTTTCTGGATAATATTATCTTTGAGGATGGCCACACCATTGCCCCTGACAAGGAAGCTGCAGTTTGAGAGTATACTACGCCGTTGACAGTATCCCAACTTTGTAGTTTCTTGGGTACATGTGTGTTCTTGAAGAAATTTACCCCCCACTTGTCTGAGGTGGCCGCTCCTTTATATTTGGCTAGTGGAAAGACAACTTTAGTCTGGATGCCTGAGTGTGCAAGTGCCTTCTCAGCAGTCAAGGCTCTTTTTTTGTCCTCCCCAGTGTTAAGACATGTGGATCCTGAGCTTCCTTTTGTGGTTTCTAACAATGCATCTAAATACACTGTGGCTGGTGTGCTGTTGCAGACAGCTATTGATGGGATCAAGAGACCTATAGGGTATTTCTCCCAGAAGATGGAGGCTCAAGAACACAACTACATGATTTACAACAAGGAATTGTTAGCTGTTGTGAAATCATTAAAGCATTGGCACCACCATCTCATGTTGGCACGTCATCCATTTGTAGTAAGAACTGACCACAAAGCTCTTCTAATTATCAACAACCCAGGGTTTTGTTGGGTTGTCAATCCAGATGGCATGGTGATCTGGCAAGATACAAGTTCTGCTACGAGTTTATTAAGGGATCTGACAATCACTTGGCCAATGCTCTAAGCAGGAATCCTTCCCATCTCCCAGATGCTAGTATGGACGCTAAGTTTAACACACATACTATGATTTCAGACGAGGCTGTGGTGCCCTTTGTATTGCCTTCACCAGCTACGTTGGCCACCATGTCCTTAGCTGAGGGTGCAGACCTGGACTTGTATTCCAAAGTTAAGTTTCTGCAACCTTTGTCCAAGAGGTATAATAGGCTATTGGAGCTAGCATGTGCAAACCCAGTAGGTCAGCCTCAGGGTTATCATAAGATTGGTCCAGTCCTATATCATCAAGGTTGCTTGTGGGTTCCTGAGGGCACTATTTGGGATGAAATCATGGAGGCTAATCATACCTGTCCAACGGCTGATCATCCAGGAAAAAAAAACAGTGGAACTTATCTGCCGCCAGTTTTCTTGGAAGGGTTTGACTGTGCAGGTAGAAGCTTTTGTTTGTGATTGCCTGGTATGTGTCTGATCCAAGGCCAGTTGGAATAAGACTACTGGTTTACTGGTTCCACTTCAGCCCGCTGCGGGTCCCTGGACGTCTGTGTTGGTGGATTTCATTGGTGAGCTTCCCAATTCTAATGGGTTTAACGCAATCATGGTGGTAGTCAATTGTTTCACAAAGATGGCACACTTTGTACCTTGCTCAACCACAATTACTTCAGTGGAAACCGCTAGGTTATTTGTGAACAGAATCTTCTCTCTACATGGCATCCCAATGGAGATTGTAAGTGACCGTGGTCCTCAATTTATTGCTCAGTTCTGGGAAGCTTTTACTGGAATCCTTGTTATCAAATTGTGCCTCTCTACTGCTTACCACCCCCAATCTGACGGGCAAACAGAGAGGTTAAACCAAAGTTTGGAGGTCTACCTACGTTGCTACACCAATGCACAACAAGATGACTGGTGTGATAATCTACCCATGGCAGAGTTCATATATAATAACGCCCCGCACACATCAACTCAAGTATTGCCATTTTATGCCAATGTGGGTTAAAATCCTTCTTCCAACATGGGTCCTTGTTTGGTTAGCAATGTGGAAGCTGCAACTGATCAAGCCGCTGCATTGAAGCAGGTCCATCAGGAGCTCCAAGTTACTCTTGCTGCCGCCGTGACAACTTACAAGGAATACGCAGATTGCAAGCGCCAGGAAGGTCCAAATTACAGGCCAGGTGATCTAGTCATGATTGATGCTCGCAATATGAAACTTAAGGTTCCCTGTTACAAATTAGGTCCCAAGAAAGTTGGTCCCTTCAAGGTAGAACGTCAGATTGGTCCCTCCGCCTATCAGCTGGATTTACCTCCTGCTTTCAAGATTTTTCAAACCTTCCATGAATGTCTTCTTACTCCCATCAAAGGAACAGAGACCCTGTTGTGTTCTGAGGCGCGGCACAGACACACAACAGGGAATCCTAACCTTAGGATTAGATTTGTACTAAGTCTTGGTTAGATGACAGGGAAGGCAATTGCGTTTACCTTGCGGCCCTGGATGGATAACTCTCTACTAGGCATGGCTAGAGAGAGGCGCAGAAGTACAGAAGACACAAAGACAAAAATGTGAATAGAACTTAATTTTATTGGTGAATATGGAAATGGAATATATAGTGGTTGAGAATATCACAAAACACTATCAGGACATTAGGATCACTTACCACAAGCATGAGTGGGGTGAGTGAGTTGCGCAGAGTCAGGAAACCAAACAATCATATTTCCTGAAGCAGAAGCCAGTTTATTTTAAGAGTTGAAAGCAAAAGCAAGAGATTAATCTTCAAAATGGTCCAACAAAGGCAAAATTGAAACATGGTGAATGCCGTTATTCACAACAGACCCCCTCTTCCCAACCTATTCTTATGGAAGGAGGACCTGAGTATGAGTTAAATTGTATTCTGGCTTCCTGCAAGAATTGCTGCCGTTTGGAATATTTGGTATCTTGGAAAGGTTATCCTGATTCTGAAAACTCTTGGGTTCCCACTACAATTGTTCAAATTCCTCTGATCTGATCCACAAGTTCTACAAGCACAATCCCACTGCTATTGGTCACCCTGAACTTACCCTAGCCACAATGAAACTCCCACCTGCCCATAAGAATTTCTCTTTATCCCATATCCCAGATGGTGGTATTGTGCCCAGGGCTAAAGTGGAGGGAGATGTCACAGTAGGTTCCATAATGCCGGGTATTGTCTGTCCAAGTAGGAAGGCTCAGAAGGCCAGGAAACCTGTATCAAAATTGACCAAGTTAATGGATTTAAACCAAACAGCTGATCAAAAATGGGTCACAGCTGTTCCAGTCTGTCAGCTGAAACCAGATCCCCCTTGCAAACTGACATTGATAAATTGACATAATATGAGGGTCACCCAATATAAGCTCATTAATCAGCATGGTTGTCAAAAACTGGTCACACAAGGGTTCTTTGCAACCTGGACTAGATACTTACTTGAAGATGCCAAAGGAATAGGAGATCAAGACTCAGGTGGTATTGCTTAGTTGATTTTTCTGATATATATTGAATAATTTTCCCTGTTTCAACTCTAAGAGTTGAGTCCTCCTAAATTTACTCAATAAAAATCAATTATCCCCAGTTCTAATTTTAAATTTTAAATTGCATCATGTGATTGGGTTGTTGCGGTATATCCCATAAAATCTGATTCTGAACAGAATCATTTCAGGAGGATGGGGCCCAGCATCTGGAACTTCAACGTTGGCACCACCAAATGTTAATTTTATGCCAGCCAATTTTGTAGCTCCCCCCCATTCTTGAAACTGAAAATTGTGTCACTTCTCAATGCCCAGAATTTTACACTGAGGATGCATAGATGCTTTCCCAGGTCATTTATCTTGGTTTACTCTGGTTAGGACTGATTGTTCTACTTAATCCTGGAGTTAAAATTGGAAATTTCACAAAAAAATATCTGAAGCCGCGTTGGTGGTTAATCATCAATTCTATGTGGATTTGGGTGATAATTTCCCATCATTTAGAAATGGCTTCATATTATCCAGTGATTTACGTCACACTTAGTCTTGGACTCCTGCTCCTGAAACTTGGACTCCAGCGCCTTAGAATCAGACTTCTGCGCCGCGCTTAGGATCCAGCTCCTTATTCTTGGGCTCCTGCTCTGTTATCTTGGGCTTCAGCTCTCTGTATATCTTTAGTGGCCTTGGTATTCCACTTGTATCAGTCCAATCAAGCTCCTGCTGGTGATCAAAAGGCTTCTAAAAACCTCTTAGAAGAAACTCAAAAGGCCCAGGGGAGACCTCCAAAAAGACCCGGAAAGACTTCCAAAAGACCTTCAAAAGAACCTGTAACTTTCCAGCCAGCCATCTTCTTATAGTGTCCTTTTCCCAACGGTTCCTCCTTCAAATTGCTATCTTCAGAAGCTTAAACCATTGCTGCTCACTTTTTCCTATAATAACTTAAGCTTACATACTTACTTTCTTAAAAGCTTAAAGTATTAATTCACTATTTCCTTGCTTATACTTTAAGCTTTTGGCTTCTAACCAACCATATTCATCAGGAAGCCTGCCAGAACTCAACCAATGAATGCAGAGTGCATAAATAGACCATTTCTGAAGTTTCACCGGGATTTAACTAGGAAAATAATTTCCACAGCTCAAACCGCTCAAAGCAACAACTCTTCACGCACCAAAGCGTTAACCTGACCATTATTCTGGCACCAGTCTTCCCTGCATTCAACCTAAACCCATTTAAATAGTAGAATACTATTTAAACTGTTCTTTTTGGACATCTTCAACGTTTCCCCCATATATTTACAAATCTTGTAAAATCCAAGGAAAACGTCCCACCAAAACAACTTTGTATCTTGCTCTCATAGCAACATACCTTCGTCTATCCTAGGAGCTTAATAAATAAATATCTTACCCACACTTCTATCCACATTACTTCTTGATTTTAATACTAAATCAAGGCAAAAATTCCATATCTTCTCACTTTGGCAAATCAATTTGGCAAAATCTTGGCTCATTTCTCTGGATCACTAGTTCTTCATCATCATCTTCTGATCCTTCAGCCAGCTCATATTCCAGCCCTTCAGCTTAATCAGCAATCAGTCCATCCTAGACAACAAACAGCTCATTCCAGTTTTTCAACAGCTTATCAATCCTCTGGCTTCTCCTTTATCATGACCATCTACTCCTGCATCATTATCTCTGAGCCCTTCAACTTATCCTCACTAGGAACTATCTTGGTTCCAAACTTCAATATGAACCAACAGTCCTTCAACTAGTCTTCACTGTGATCAAACAGTCCTTCTTACTAGTCTTCTCTGCTGATTCTGTGAACCACCTTGGTTCTTTATCTCAGTCCCCATTACCAGAACTTGTAGACCCAGGAATGAGTCTACATTGAACTGATGTTTGACTGGGCCCTCACAAGTGGCACTTTACTTAGGCCATTCAACCATAGATCAATGTCTATGTGCTGTCTTTACTCACCCAGGTGATTAAGTCTGAGCTTTCAGTCGCAGAAAAATCAGCTCTACTTCCCAGAGGCCTGATCACACCAAGTTCTGCAGCTTGTTTCCCCAAGCAAACTGCCTTGATGACACCTCTGAGCAAATTCATGCCCTCCAATGCTCACTTTAGGTTCCCCCCAAAGCTCCCATGGGGACATAAACAAGGACATCCTATCAGTCTGTTATGTAGGATGCTTGCTCACAGACCTCCTGTAAGCGTATCAGGGTATATAGAGCCCTCAGAGCTCTTCCCCTCCCTGACAGCCTGTGTTCCCCACCAGGGGTCCAAAAACTTCTCCCCCCAGAAAGACAAAGTTCCCTGCTTGCTATCTCAGTCTTCACCCTCCTGCAGCCACAGTTCCCTGCTAGGTGAAGCACTATAGCCCAAAGCTGCCAATATCTTCTGCTGAGTGGAGGCAACATCTGCCTCTGGTAGTCCTTTTTTACCTACCAGCCAGGCCTTACTTACCCTAGTAGTCCTATGTTACCTACTAGGCTCACCTTACTTACCCCTAGTAGCCATATGTTACCTACTAGCTCACAGCGTCATCAGCTAACCACACATTGTCACTCTTCAGCATATTGTCTTTATTTGAAGCCAAATAAACTCTTGCCTGCAAAACTACACACATGTGGATCACCACACTGAGTATAAGGACTATACCCCAGAAAAGATTCTTGAACTATATTGTCAGGGATCTGGCCTATGGGGGGTTCCTGGAAACTTGTAGGCGGATGGCCCGCAGGCCCGGCAGGGAGGGCCCACCACAAGATTGGGGCCAACTTTACAATATAAGATAACAATTTGCCCAGGAGAGGCCAAGGTCCGCTGACAGGTACCATAGAATCTATCAAGCCGGTAAGAGTGATGTACATCACTCCAAATATCTGAGTGGAAGTGGATTCATTGGCAGCAATGGATTCTTGCGGGCAGTTGGGCTGCAGGGTGAGAGGCGGAGGCATTGGGACCAAATACACAGGCAGGTGGTTGTACTTGTTGCGGAATAGCAGGGGAGGTATAGTGATTTTGTGGCCTTCCCTGTAAACAGTCTTGGTCTCTCTAGTTCTTGCCTCAGGGTCGTAGATTAGGATTTCCTCTAGGGTGAACTCCAAATATGCAGGGTTGGGGGGTACTTGGTAAAATGTACTGGGCCAAAGGGAGCTCCTGGTGGACAATAAAGTTCAGGTGGCTGGTCTGCGGTTTCTTGGGGTAGGTGAACACGTGGGGCGGAGCCGCTAGGAGTAGACTGTAGATGAAGTAAAACTAATAACAAGTATGGTATGATCTGGCTGAACCAAAGGTTCATGTCACTTTATTGCAAGGATGGCAATGAGAAACTTCCTGGTGGTCCAAGGTATAAGTATGCCCATCTGTCATGGGTGAACTTTTACAAATTTCTTTGGCCTGGGGTTTTCTGTTCACCAGGTCTTCCCTTTTTGGTGGCATCAATTGCAGGAGTTAATTCATTGGCTGGTTCAAACTGAGAATACTCAAATTCCCTTGTTGGGTTGTGGAGTTGGCATCTCTAGGCGGCCTACGTTCTATAGGAAGTTTCTTTGTTTCCCCTTCCGTGGTGGCCTGAGTTATTTTGAGTTCTAAGGCTAGGCTTGTCTGCTGATTGGCTGGGTTAACAGGATCCTTTAACGTGGGGAGTGTCAATGTAGGTGATTTTGACTCATCAAGCTTTAAAAGATTTTCCAAAGTCAACTCTTGTTCTGGTTCCTGCCCAAGAATCTGCGGGCTGGCGGCCCGCAGGGTATCGGGGTTCAAATCTTGTAGTTGAGGTTTTCCAGTAATCATGGTCAATAGGAGTTTGTCACTTGTGACATATATCTCTTGGCCCACATAAAAACTGCAACTAAATACAACCAACAAGATCCCTGGATCCTATCAAAACCCCAACTGTTTAAGAGCAAGTTCAACTTCTTGCCCGCCTACCAACTTGATATGGAACCCCCTGTGACCCCAAGCCAATGCCTGCCTCCTCTCCTGACCCCCCAACTGACCACACAAGCAAGTTGCTTGGAATTGTATATATTACCCTTGCTGGAGTGATTGGCACAATAATCCTGGCTGCTGGCCTGGGTTCCTGGGTGGGGAAGTCTATGTCCTATCTTGTAAAGTTAGCCCCAATCTTGTGGTGGGCCCTGCCCGCTAAACCTGCGGCCTGTGCGTTTCCAGAAAATGATGGATTGGCCGCCCAAGGTTGGATCCCTGACATAATTGCTGACATGATGTGCATAGACAGTATGTGGCTTCCATAAGATATATCACACCTTACCCTCATATCAAATAAAGTATCAACCACTTCTAAATTCCTGCTACCTTGTTTTATATACTTCCAAGAAGTATATAATCAACATACTCATGAGGTCATTCATTTTAAAAATATGAAAGCCTCATAAGAGCAAGATCTAGTACATAAAATGCTGTAACTGTTCTGTTTTAGCAGAGTTACAAGGGGGAAAATCTTTGGAGACAAGGTGATTATCATTAATTGGAGATAGAAATTATATAGTTGTGCTGAATCATTATCAGAGAAACATGATTGTGTTGATCACTTGGTTGGATGATGAAGGGGGTGGCTCAATCTTAGTAACAAGTCAAGTGCTAAATTGAGACATCCACCATTTGGGATCATCATTTGTTAATGTTTCTAATTATGAGAATTTGAGTTGACTTCCTTTTTTGGCTACAGGTCACCAGGAAGTTGGATTGCAGGTCACAAACTCACTTAGTAAGAACCTTGTTGGTGGATCAACCCTTTTGTTTTAACACCCCCTGTCTGAAGGTTGGCCTCATCTGGAGGGAGATCATCTGGGAGGTTTTCAGAAGCTCAGGTGATGTACTGGACCAGTTGATTTTGGTTGTGGGTAGGGCGGCCTCACTTTGTCTCATTCAGGCCTTACAGGGACGTAACCAATCATGATGTAGGACCTTGTCTTGTTTACACTTGGTGAGCCCTTGTACCAGGTAAGTGTTGTTGTTGTTTACCTTTCATATGATGATGGGACCTACCTTTTTGGGCTGCAGCTTGCTTTTGTCTGTGTTAATCACCCAGACCCTGTCCCCAACCTTGTGTCTAGCTTGAATAGAGACAAACATGTTTTTTAGGCGTTTCTCTTCTGTATTCATTTGATCACTATTGGCTTGTATTACTTGGGGTGCTGAACAAGGAGATACTTTGTTGGGTATCCAACTTTGGCACCGTAAGGGCTTAGATGATATTTGGTTGTGTGCTATATACAAGTTCAAAGGGGCTCTTCCCAGTGGATCTGTTCACCCGGGTGCAGCACACAAGGAGTGCAATTGGTAGCTACTTGTGCCAGTCATCATATCTCCTGGCTGTGAGCTTGGCAAGGGCCTGCACTAAGCTGCATTTAGCGCTCAACTCTGCCATTAACCTGAGGATGATATGGCTTTGTTACTCTGTGTTTGACCCCATTCTTTGTAAGGTACATGTTGGTGTTTTCTGAGGTCAATTATTTGCCTCCATCTGTCATCAATAGTTCTGGTTTACCAAACTTGCTAATAATCTCCTTTCCTATAAAGCATCAGACGTTGTTACCAGTATGTGTCTTGACTGCTTGGGCTACTGGCCAGCAAGTGACAAAGTCAATGACAGTGATGATATACTTTTTGTTGTTATGTTTCCCTGGCATTGACCTGACAATGTCAAAGGCCCACACCTTGAAGGGTAATTGGGAACACATTGGTGACACAGAATTTGGGGGAGTATTGCTTTTTGAAAATTTTCTGCATACTTCACATTGTTTGAGGACCTCTTGCATGTCCCAGTACAGGGTCAGACACCATGCTTTGGTTTTAGGAATTTGTAGATATTACGGCTCTTTGTGTGACCTAGATCTTGGTAGTAACACAAGATGGTATTGACCATTTGATGTGTGGGAATGCACAGGATGGTGCTTCTCCTGGTTATTTTTTGATGCAATGTTCCATACATATCTGTAAAGAGATGTTTGTTCTTAATGACAGTGTCTCTTTTAATGGTGGTGCCTGGGGGAAAACCCTAATCCTTGGTTTGAAGAACTAGGAGGGACCAGTCTGGGTCCAGACCATTTTCACCTCTGGTGGGCCTGATGTATAGGGGGAAAAGGTGTTGACTGTGACTAGCTCAGGTTCAGGCTTGTACTGGATATTCATGTTGAACCTCTCAAGGAATTCCATCCAGCGTGCTTGGCATCTGGATATATTGGCCTGGGTCTTAAAATAGATAAGAGACTTGTGATTGATCAGGGCAGTAAATTCTTCCTGGCGCTCTAGGTAACAGCGCCATTTCACTAGACAGTGGACAATAGTCAATGTTTTCTTATTGTGGATAGGATAGTGTCATTCACCATCTGTCAGCTTGCATGATTCATAGGCTACCGGTAATAAGTCACCATTGTCTGTTTTGATTTGTAACACCCCTCTAATGAAGGCATCCAAAGCATTGGTTTCTACTTGGTATTCTCTGTCTTGCTTTGGGTATTGAAGGATAGAAGCAGATATTAACTATTCCTTCAGGCGGTGGAAACAGAGGTTGAGCTGCAGAGTATACACAAACTTAGACTTTTCACCTGTTATTGATGACAAGGGTGCCATCAGGACGCCACAGTTGGGTATAAACTGTCAGATATGGGCAATCAACCCAGGAAGGTGCAGAGTTTGGCTTTGTCCTTGGGTGGTGGCATCTTGAAGATTTCTTGGATCTTTTAGTTGTCAGGTTTAATGCCGTCTTTTGAAATTATGTGACCAATAATGGCAGCTGTTCACAATAAAAATGGCACTTAGACAGCTTGGCAATTATCTTGTGTTGTGCCAAGGTTGCAAAGACCACATCTAAGTCCCTGTGATATTGTTCTACCAAGGGGCTGTAGACAATTATGTTGTCTAAATATACCAATGCATGCTTGCCAATGTAGGGCATGAATACCTTAGTTATGAAGATAAGGAAGATTGGCAGTTCATTTGTTATCCCAAAGCTGAGCACAGCACACTTGTATAAACCATACTTGGCACAGAAGGCTGTTTTGGGTATATTTCCTCTTTGATGCAAATTTGGTTGTAGCCTGCTTTCAGGTCAATCTTATAGAAGACAATTTCTCTGCCCAAGGCGTCAAAGAGATTGACAATGGGTGAGAGTGGGTAACTATTTTTGACTGTAACCTTTAGTAGTGCTTGATAGTCAGTAACAAGCCTAAGGGGTATGTCCTTTTTTGCCACAAAGAACACAGCAGCACCAAAAGGAGATTATGAGGGGCAGATAAGACCTTTTTCCTATGCTTTCTTGAGATACACACACAGTGTGTGGTCTTTGTTTGGGGTGAAGAAATATATGGGTCAAACCTTAGGTACTGCTCCCTTGAACTGGATAGTGTGCTGTATGTGTTTCTATGAGGGTAACCCTGATAGCTCTTTCTTGAAGTTTTCTGGATGACAGGCTACAATTTCCTGATCCTGGGGAATGGTGTGCCCTGGTGATCCTTAAAGTGTATGAACTTGTACTGGTGTTGAAATGTGCTAAAATAGAATTTATTTGATGGACATTAAATTTGAAGTCAGATCCAGAACAAAATTACACATTAGGAGATTGCTCAACCAATTGATTGAGAACTAGTGGATTCCAGACCATTCTGGATTCCACTCAAATCCTCTCAGTAATTTGGCAATTCAGAGGTTACACAAAAGGGCAACAAACAAGGCCTTTATTTCCAGAATCAAATCTCATACTTGGCAAATGAGTCCAGAAACCTAAATGAAGGCAACATCAATAATCCAATTGCCCAATTGATCTCTACTTCTGGGTGCAAAATAAATAGCCTATATTCATATTGATATTTTGATTATGGTATTGATGCAAAACCTGGCCTAATTTCCCGGCCTTCTATACCATCAATTTCCCCTCCACAAATTCCCCACCTCTCTATATATACTTGGTTTTTATATGAAGTAAAGAGAAGTTTTTACCCCCACATATTGTTCACTCCACTTTGGGTTTACTACCATGTATTCAGGTATAGTAATTGAACAATTACCAGTGCTAATTCTTGCTAGCTATACCCAACAGTCTAATCATACAACATTTGTTGCTCATGGCAATTTTTGAACCAACGCCTGGCCCTTATAACCCCTGTGATTCCTTCTTGGTGGAGGGAGGGATGCCTTGTGGCAATAATAACACCTACCAAGACCTACCCAGTGGTCTTGCCCAACTCTGACAATTCATTGATGACATCCCCTGGCCCTCACCACTTGGCAACTGGAGCCCCCTACTATTGACTGCACCTGCACCCATGGAAGTGGATGCTGATGCCAGTCCCTCTGAAGAAGCCAACTGGCAATCCATGACCAGAATGGATGAAGGAGCAGACAACAAAGGTCAATAATCACAAATGCTGGCTATTCAACATCCCTCTGCGGAGATATACATGGAGAGATTCTGTAACATAAGCATGATAAACCTTAACCAACTTCATAAGGACCTCCAAAATGCTGAGCATGTGAAGGACTACATCCAGCACTTTGCCCACCCAGCCATCTGCCACAATCAAGTACACTTGGGGCGCCTACAGATCTTGATACAAGATCAGGGATTACTAGTGACAAACCAGCAATTATTTATTCAGCTTTTATACCACAATCTGACCACCAACTTTGAGTTAATGAACAGCCAGCTTTAAAAAGTAGTGACAGTCCAGAACAGAATTATCCCCTGGTCCAAAGCGGTCAAGCAAGGACTGAACTCTCTGGTCCCCTATCAAGTGATCCAGACCCTTTTCTACCAAGGGTTGGACTCCAACTGGATTGCTACAGTGGCAGCACACATCAAAGAGAATTGACTGGTCATCCATGAGCTGGTCCAGGAGGTGACCATCTTGAGCCAATGCCTGGCAGCTCTTCCCTTGGCGGGCCCCAGCCAACCTGTGATATCTACTCCTTTCCCTTTGAGTGCAATGATAAATAGAGATATATTGGAACTCTATGGCCACCTATCAAAATTACAACATGAAGTGAAGGAAGCAGGCATTGACTTGACTTTCATCTATTGAGAGTTTGGCAAAGTCAAACACAAGGTTGATGGGTTCCAGGCTGAGAAAGCCACCTTGTCTAGCTGGTGCCAAAGCCAAGAAAAAAACAATGCTGAGAAGATCTCAAAGCTCCAAGAGGCACTGGCCAACCAGGAGAAGAGGATAGGCCTACTGGAAGAGGACTTAGATGTCACTTGTCTGGAGAACCGGGACTATGAAGATGAACTAGATGAGCACAGTGCACTGATGGCTTCTATCTAAGACCAGTTGGAGAGAGCAAACAGCAAAATGGCTTCACTGGAACAGAAGCTGGATAATATTCTGACCCAACACCATCACAGGGAGACTGGACGTCAATCCCAGGGCAGCTACCAGAGCTCATCTGGGCAAGAAGAGTACCACAGCCTGGACAGCAACAAAGAGACCAACCAGAGGCTCCCCCATTCTATCTGAGTGCTAGAGGTGGTGACAGAGAATTGTGGTACATCCACGGTTACCATTGAAGATACAGTAAAAGATCTCAAAGCACAACAAGAAGAGGCACACAAGGCTGCGTCTGAAGCCCGCTTTGCTGCCTCTAAGGCCAACCGCAACAGACCTGCTTCCCCTATTTTCCAGGCTACACCAGCTAGAACTGCTGCCTATAACACTTTGCCCTTCTTCAAACCAGCCAACCTCCCCAGGTTTGACAGAAAGAGTAATGTAGCCATGTTCCTCCGGCTATATCAGAACTCAATGTATGGGGCAGATGAGGCTATGAAGAACGCTACCATAATCAACTGTCTGGACACTAACACACAGGCACTGATACTACCCCGTCTCTCATAAAATGGCTGGACTTACACCAACATCTCTCAGGCATTGATGGAAGAGTTTTGTAGACAGGAAGCCCTCCTAGGACAGAAGATGGACTTTGCAGAAACTAAACTAAAGGTAGGAGAAACCTTGGAGGAGTTTATTTCCAGATTCTACTTGAAAGCACAGACATTTGATTCCATGAAGGCGGTGTTGTTCATTGATGTACAGTAAGCACTTCATAATGCAGTATGGATCAACAGGGAACTATTGCTTTCCTTAAAGTCTGGAATCTACACCACCCAAACAGTCCCTGATCTGATCTGATTGCTGCAAACTTACAAGGAGGAGCTTGAGATCCCTCTACCTAAGGGAACACCCAAACCCCCTACTGAAACCAGAACCAGAAACTTCAGTACTGGTGGTTTAAAGGCAGTTGAGCCCAATCCTGGTAGTTTGAACAGCTCATCACGTCTTTGCTTTAAGTGTAACAAACCTGGACATTTCTCCTGGGATTGTAAATCCCCACACAAGGTCTTGGTTGTAGGTAAAGAACCAGAGTAAGTGGACTACACTGATGACGCAGATATTGAGGAAGACAATGAGGACCAGTCAAAAAACTACTAAGCAGCCAGGACAAGAAGAAATCCTTGACTGCCCTTGTAGTTTTGACACCCTCAACTCCCTCATACCTCTACCCCCAAAAACCTGATCTGAGACCTGCTGTCTCACAACCCTCTGAGTTGAGTCCTAAGGAAGAGCCCTCCATGATTGAAATCAACTCTCAACCATTACACAAGGATACTGAGTTGGAAGGAGTCCAAGATCACCTCCTACATTGAGTTCTCACAATTAGCACAAGAACCCATCAGACAACGCTTTGCCCTGAGGTGGGTATCCCACAGATAGCTCAGAAAACGGTCTCTTTACTGTATGCCAAACAGCTGGCTCAACCAGGAGTGGAAGTTACCCACAAGGAGGACAGCACTGAACAACTGACCAAGCTGCTACATACAGTAAATATCTCAGCCCCTCTAGAGTCCCAAAGGAAGCAAGCTCAGCTGTAGGAGCTGCCATGGCTACCTTCCTAAAGAAGTTCAAAGGACTGGGTGTGCACCAGGTCTCCAAGATTGTAGAGATCAGAGAAGACCGCCAGGATTATACTTATATCATCTGTTAGTGAACAAAACTCACGTACAAGCCATACTGGATACTGGTGCTCCAGGGAACTTTATATCCTCACGGCTGGTCAAGAAGCTAAAACTGGCACCGCACTTGGCTTACCATGGAGAGTTTGGTACAGCTGGGCCACAGACCACTAGAGCAGAAGGAGCTTACTCTTCCCTCCCTCTCTGCTTTGGAAAACTAATGGTCACTGCTCCTGCCATAGTTCTGGAGAATAAAAGCTATGTCATCCTTATTAGAACTAGCTTTATGGTTCAGTATGGCACCATGACTAACCAGGGAGACCATACGTTTGGGATCTTGGGTCACTCAATTCCCATGCTCTACCATGGTGATTGCCCTTCTGACCTGCCCTTACGCCAGTTGCACTACATTAACCTGGATTATGTAGGTGGAGAACTGCCAGTTGCCTATACACTGCACAGTAAGAAGGCTAAGGTACTCCCTCTCTTGGTGGGAGAAGCCAAGGGCATTCCTGTTTATGCGTCTTCCACAGTGTTTATACCACCAGGCTTGCAAGTAATTCATAGCACTGGTCTATCACTTGCACTTCCTACCACTACTCATGGGGAGATTTTTGGCATCCCCAATGCATCTTGGTTGGATCCATGGGTAGCGCCAGGAATCATCATGCCTAGCAATCAGGAAATCCTGGTGTTGCTGGCTAACATGAGCCAACAACCAATGAATGTCTCCAAGTATCAATTGCTGGACCACATACGTTTAAAAGAACATGGCAACCTACAGGAAGCTTCTCCTTTTACGGACTTCTCTGAGTTGGGTCTACCCTGCAAACAACCACTGGTGCTATTGGTCATCAGCCATGAATTTCTATCAGGCCTCTCCAAAGAAAAAATGCCCTAGCTATGGATCTCCTTGATCAATACAGGAATGTGTTTGCTAAAGATAAATATGACTGTGGGAAGGCAGTAGATGTAGCACATCACATTGATACCCAAGATAGTCCCCCAATTGGCTCTAGACTAATACAATGTAGCCAAGCTAACCATGCTGTGGCCAACAAAAAGCTCCAGAAACTACTGGGTACTGGACTCCTGGTTCCCAGCAAGAGCCCTTGGGCAGCCCCCTGCTGATTGTCAAGAAGAAGGATGGTAGTAATCAAGTAGTGATTGGTTACTGCTGTCTGAATGCAGTCACCAAAAAGGACTCCTACCCACTTCTTTGCATTGATGATACACTAGATCAACTGGGAGGTACCAAGCTCTTTAGTACAATAGACCTTATTAGTGGGTATTGGTCAATTAGACCTGCCTCCTGCTGACCAAGAGAAATGCGCCATCATTACCAACTAAGGGCTTTTCTAACTCACAAGGATGCCCCAAGGCCTATCCAATGCGCCAGCCACATTTCAGAGAGTAATGGATGCAGTGATGGGAGATCTAAAGCTCTCCTGTGTCCTAGTATACCTTGATGACATCAATGTCTTCTCTCATACCTTTACCAAAAACTTGGCCTTTCTGGAGGAGGTTTTCAAGCGGCTCTTAGCTGCTAACCTAAAGCTGAATCCATGCAAATGCAACTTCTTCAAGGAACACCTAGAGTTCTTGGGTTTATCATCAGTTGCAACAGACTTAACCCTGTTCCTCTAAAGGTTGAGGCCAGTGAAAAGATGCAGGTGCCCTCTAGTAAAAGTGATGTTAAAGTCTTTCTGGGGATGATAGGTTACTATTGCTGCTTTATCCCCAATTTTACCACACTGGGGGATGCACTCTTCCAACTCCTTTACACTAATGTAGACTTCTTCTGAAGCCTGGCGTGCCAGACTTCATTTGAGGCCCTAAAGAAGACACTCACTTCTGCACTGGTGCTGGCCTACCCAGACTTTTTCAGACCCTTTTTAGTTCATACTAACGCCAGCTTGACAGCCATTGGTGGTGTGCTTTCTCAGCTGGGCGCTTATGGATTAGAACATCCAGTGGGTTACTGCTCTTGCATCCTCAACGTCCATGAGAGGAACTACACTGTCACAGAGCGCAAGTGCTTGGCAGTGCTTTACTCCCACCAACAATTAAGGGTGTACCTTCATGGAGTACACTTAACAGTTTTCACAGACCATGCTTTCTTGCAATGGCTGAAAGATCCTGAAGGTTGGCTAGCACGTTGGGCCATTGAGCTACAGGCATATGACTACAAATTATTCAATGAGCTGGTGCAATCCACCAACATGCTGACTGCCTCTCCTGTCTGCCTACTTTTGCCTTAGTCTCCCCCATGGCTGATATCCTATATGATAAACTCATGGAGGACCCTTCTTAGTGGGGGAGGAACCAGAAGAAATACAGAAGGCCCTCAAGAAGCTAGCTATTGACACCAAGGTCTCCAAGGGACAGCTCCTAAAGCTTTGTGTGGATTCCTGGCTTCTTTATATATGTCCATCTCTACAAATGGACTCAGTGGTAGAGGCACATAAGACTAATGGGCATGGTGGTATTCAAAAGACACTAGCAATGCTACAACAACATTGCATCTGGGAAGGAATGCACACGGATGTGGTGTAGACTCTAGCCTCTTGCCATGACTATAACATTGAGCGCCCAAAGGTAGCCAAGTTCCAGCACAGACCAGTCCAACCTGGGTTTGCCTTTCATACAGTGGCTATTGACGTAGTGGGTCTCTTGCCAGTCATCAACAGCAAGAACAAGTTCATTATTATAGCTGTGGATCACCTGATCAAATGGGTAGAGGCTAAGGCTATCCCTAACCAGTCCGCCCTGACCACTGCTATGTTCATACTGGAGAGCATACTATACAAGCATGGTTGTCTCCAAGTACTGTTGACAGACAATGGCACCAACTTTACCAGCTATATTATTCTCTGCCTGAATCAGCTGATGGGGATATGTGGTACACTATCTACTCTCTACCACCCACAGACTAATGGTATGGTATAACACACAAATGGAAGCCTGGTACAGATACTTTGAAATCTTAGTCATGAACAGGAGACAGAATGGGATACCTTTCTACCAGCTGCAACCTTTGCGTACAATATTGGCTATCATAATCCCACAGGAAAGCCAGCCTTCCAGCTACTCTATGGGCAACAACAAGTACTACTACTTCTATACTTGTTGGTAAAACCTAGCCTGGCAGTATCCCTGGACGCCTACCTCAATAAGCTGGTAGAGACGTTGATATGGCTACAATCTGAAGCCTACACAATTAAACTTAACCACAAACTCCAAGATCTTGACCAAGCCATGGCCAAGCGCCCTCCCCTATAGCCCTATGTGGTTAGAGATGAGGTCTAATTCTTCAGCAACAGAGGTTACAATTGAGAGTCTAAACTTTCCTCTCTCTGGCAAGGTCCTGTTCAAGTCATTCAAAATACTGGTCCTGACTCATATATACTGAAGGAGTCAGTTTCTGGGTAATTGATTACTAGAGTGCATGCACAATATATGTGTGCCACTCCTAGTAGTGAAGAGTAAGCCCCAATGAGGACAACAACCCGTCAAAAAGAAAGACTAATGAAAAAAATCCATGGGTTGTTGTCCAGTTTGCCAAAACCAAAAAATATATAATAAAAGGAAATTGGAAGAGCTTTATTGTGGAGATCTTAAAGTGTAGGAATGAATCATACTGCTACCTGGGGTCCTGTAGGCGCTTTTAAACCCTGTCTGTCATGAATGAAATTTCAATACTTGTATTGAAAACCCAAGAGTTGAGCCCCAGTTCCCAGAAGGCAGATCAAACCCTCCAGAACAGTCCAGAACCCGCAAATCCATTAAGTCACAGGCTAAAATTGTTAAATTACTCTGCAACCTGCCGGCTTACTACAGAGGATTCCCTGAATAGTTGCCAGTCTGCTGCCAAACTGGTGCCAATGAAGACCCATACCTACAAAGGAAATTTAACCTGTCTAACAGAGGTTGGGGAAGGACCTACAGCCAACCTGCCAAGAGCCAATACTGAAGCTTCAGAATCAACGCTGGAAGCCCTGGAATCAAACCCCGGACCTCCAAAGACTACTCAAGTCACACAAAGTGGACAGGAACCCGCCCACTTGCTAAATTGCATACCCAAGTTGACAAGTTACTCTGAGACCTGCAAGTCTCCCAAGGACAATTCCCCAAATGGTCATCAGATTGATGCCAACCTTGAGCCACCAAAGACCCAAAATTATGCAGAGGTTGCAGCTTGCCTTAAGGAGGTTAAAACAAACCTATTTTTAACTCTGCCAATGACCACCATCAACTGCCAGTGTTCTGTCCAGAGAGGGTAGTGCAATTGAACTACTCAGGTGACATAGTGAACAGTGGCAGCGGAACAAAGCATTGCCACTTCTATTCACCAGAGCAGGCACTACCTGGATCTCCTGCCCTCAAGACTCTAAGCCAAGATCCATGCCCCGCCAGTGCCTTGTCTGCAAACCTGAACCCTGCAAAAATCAAAGAAGCAAAGTCCCATGGTATAAAAACCCTGGCGGTATGGTGAAGACCCCATCATAATTTTCAATAATAAAGGTTTATGAACCTTTGGTTCAAACAAATCTTACCCTATCTAGTCTTAGTGATCTTCCATCTTAATTCCGGTCAAGTAGACTACCAGGCTGCTGCCCCTCCCAAGCCCAATCTGCCAAATTGCCCCAGGCACTATACTGCCCCTGGGAGCTCCCTTTGGACCTGTGCATTTTACAGAGTACCCCCTAACCCGGCCTATTCAGAGTACAACTTGGAAACCATCCTCATTGCCGACCCTTTGGCAAGGACTAGAAGTACCAAATACATAGGACGCAAAGGAAAGAGGGTCAAGATACTGCCCTTATTGTTCAAAGACAAGTACAACTACCTACCAGCGTACTTTGTTCCCATGACTCCACCATTAACCCCAAGACCTGACCGCCCAATTGAGACCCCCACCACTGCAGAGACTAAGTCCACCCAACTGTTTGGAGTACTCTATATCACCTTGACAGGATTGGTGAATTCCATGGTCCCCAACGCTAGACCCTAGTCCTTACTTGGGCAATCTGTATCTTATATTATCAAGTTAGCACCCATTCTATGGTGGGCCTTACCCGCTAGCTCAACTGCACCTCACCCTGAGCTGCCCAATGCCTCCACCTATGACTGGCTTCCTGACACTTTCATCTAATTCAGTGGCAGGAAATGTTGCAATGTGCTAAAATGTGATGGATTTGATGGACATTAAGTTTGAAATCAGATCCAGAATGTAATTACACATTAGGAGATTGCTCAACCAATTGATCGAGAACTAGTGGATTCTAGCACATTCTGGATTCCACTAAAATCCTCTCAGTAATTTGGAAATTCAGAGGTTACACAAAGGGGCAACAAACAAGGACTTTGGTTCTGGAATTAATTCTCAAACTTGGCACTTGAGTCCAGAAACCTAAATGAAGGCAACATCAATAATCCATTGCCCAATTGATCTCTACTTCTGGGTGCAAAATAAATAGCCTATATTCATATTGATATTTTGATTATGGTATTGATGCCAAAACTGGCCTAATTCCCTGGCCTTTCATCCCACCAATTTCTCCTCTACCAATTTCCCACCTCTCTATATATACTTGGTTTTTATATAAAATAAAGATAAATTTTACCCCCTCATGTTGTTCAATCCTACTTTGGGTTTACTACCCTGTATTCAGGTATAGTAATAGAACAATTATCAGGGCTGATTCTTGCTAGCTATACCCAACAGTCCACACTTAAAACAGAGACCCTGGCAATATGTTTCAATGGATTATATTGTAGAGTTTCCCACTTCCAATTTTGTTCAACACCATTCTAGTTATAGTAGATATATTTACTAAGATGTCCTATTTCATACCTACCACTAATCACTGCACTGCCACAGAGACAGCTAGACATTTCCACAACCAAATTCTAACTTGACACAGCACCCCAGTAGAAATCTCCTCTGATAGAGGCCCCTAATTCACCCCCAGCTACTGGACTCAGGTGATGAAAAACTTAGGGGTAAAGCGCTGTGTATCCACTTCTCACCATCCACAGGCCAACTTTTAGATAAAACTATTGAACCAAATACTTGAAAAATACCTATGATGCTACATCAACGCCAGCCAAGATAACTGGGCCAAGATGCTAACCATGGCACAGTACGCCTACAACAGCAAAGTCCATGCATCTACCAGAATGTCCCCCTTCAAAGCCAATTATGGGTTCAATCTATCTTGGGATCCCAGAATTGGTAGTAAAGAGAAAAACACGTCAGGACAAACCTGGATTGAAAAGATACACAACACCCAAGAAACCTGACTTAAGAACCTGACCCAAGCTGTCCAAACTTATAAGGCTTTTGCTGAAAAAAAGAGGATTCCTGGAAAACCATTGAAGATAGGTGATGAGGTCTACTTGGACTTGCAAAACATGCCTCTGAAAGTTCCCTGCCGGAAGTTAGCCCACAGAAGGAGTGGCCCCTACAAGATTACCAAGCTAGTGGGTGAATTAGCATTCAAACTAGAGCTACCCCCTTGTGGAAAATATGTAAATTCTTCCACTGTGTGACACTATTCAAGAAAAAAGGAAACTCCCCACCCCACCAGAAACTCAAGACTAACCCTCCTCCCATCCAATTAGGACACTTTGAAGAATACAAAGTTGAATATATTCATGGAGACTGTACCCACTAAAAACCCCACAGTACTATGTCAAATGAAAGGGATATCCGCCTGGGGAAAGCACTTGGGAACTGTTAAGCAACCTACCCAATGCCCAACTAGCCATCCAACAATACCTTGAGAAGAAGGTTAGGAAGGAAGGGACCCCTAGGAAGGAAGGGGATGATGTCATGAATGACATTTCAATACTTGTATTGAAAACCTGGGAATCAAACCTCAGTTCTCAGAAAAAACCTTGTGATGACCAGGGTAGACTTGAGCCAGCCAGACTGTCAGTTGGATCAAACCCTGGGCCACTGAGATGTCTTGCCCCAACCAGGAGGAACAGGAACCTGCCAGCCTGCCAAGTGTCAAGACTGGAAGTTTAAAATCAACATTGAAAACCCCGGATTTGAACCCTGACCCTCCAAAGGCTACTTGAGTCACCCAAGGTGGACAGGAACCCACCAACTTGTTAAGTTGCAGACCTGAGTTGTTGAATTACTCCAAGACCCACCAGAGTCTTAAGGATGATTCCCCAAATGAACATCAGATTGCTTTTAACCTTGTGCCATCAAAGACCCAGACCTATGCTGAAGTTGTAGCTTGCCTAAAGGAGGTTACAACAAGGTTGCCTTCCAGTCCCGCCAATGATCACCAGCTAATACCAGTCTCCAGTCCAGAATGGGTAATACAATTTGACTGCTCAGGTGATGTGGTTAACAGTAGCAGCAGAACAAAACATTGTCACTTCTGTTCATCAGAGCAAGCACAACTAGTATCTGCCACCCGCAAAACCAGAAGCCAAGGTCTGAGCCCTGCCAGTGAACTGTTCCCAGACCTGAAGTCCGCAAAAATTGAAAAAGCAGAACCACCTGGTATAAGAACCCCAGCAGTATGAGGATGGCCTCACCATCATTTTTGATAATAAAGTTTTATGAACCTTTGGCTCAAAAAAATACTACCTTATCTAGTCTGGGAACAGTCAACTCTAGTTTGGCACTTAGGCTAAAGCCTACTAGCTGTATTCTAAATAAACTAATTTTTTATATTGCATTCCATAGTTGGAATTGATAATCAATGATAAAACAAAGTCAATGTTGACACTAATTAAGAATAGAATTAATTTTTATTACAAATAAGAGGGAAATCACTATTAAAGGTACTATCTAAACTAGCTAAATTTACAAGCTAAAGTTTATCTAAACCAAAATCTAGATAAAATACTAATAATTATAAGGCTATATAAAGCTTACTAAACACTAGCTCCAACTGCTAAATAAAAGCAATATCAAATTATAAGTGTTAACTTATAAGGTTAAAATCTGTGTTTATTAAAATCATATGGGTTGATAATATGCCTGAATAATTCAGCTCAATGATGTAATTGTAATTAGATAGTGGAAATCAAATTTGGGAGTTCATTGTCAAATTTTATCAATGAGTAAATCCCATTGATCAAAAGCAAATAAATAAGAGCTTTAATTTGTGACAGGGCCCCAAAGGCCAGCAGGATCATGAAAGAAGCCAGAATTAATCAGGGCATGGATTAGAATCAGTCCCAGAGGAGCTGGAATTGGGGAGTTGGGCAGAGGGGGAAGGGAGCTTGTTCTAGTGCTCCTCATCTGTGGGAGACTTATCCTTAGGGGACTTATTGTTAGAGTGCCGCTGATTGGTGGGCTTTTCATCTGATGAATAGTTTTAAAGGCTATGGTCTGTAAGAGCCCATCTGACGCTCACCCCTAGTGGAGTGAGCTGAGCTCTTCTCGGAGTAAGCCTGAGGGAGGGCCCTGGGAGAGGGCTTTCTTTCTGGGAGGATTTTTAGGGAAAAGCCCTGCTGCTTTTGAGCTTTGATGGGCTTTGAGAGACTCTTGATGTCCTTCTGTTGCTTTTAGGTATTTTGTCTTATAAATAATAATTAAAAGGATTTAAAGTAAATTAATGGATTTAAAAAACATAAAAAAAACAATCATAAAAAATATCTGAAAATTTTAGACTTAAATAGTTTTTATTGGGTATTTAAACACAAAATGCTGGATAAAGATGTATGTTTTATTATTAGTTTTAAAAACAGTTAAAAGTTAAAAGTCATATTCAAAAAGATTAAAAATAGCAATAAATTTTATTTTAAAGTCCTAAAAATATTAAAGAAAAATTTTAAAAATACATATTTAAATCCAAATGATTTTATTAAGTAAAAATAAAAGTTTTATATGTGGGAAAAAAAAGATGTGGGAGTGCTGAGAAAGTCAATTAAAAATATGCAGAATTCACACCATAAATTCAGAAAATTGTAGACATTATCAAAGACACCATTAGCACTGTTGGCCTTTTTTTTGAAAATTTACTACTGTTTTACTAGGTACAACCTAAGTTAAGCAACCACAAGGCATAAACCCACTTTCAGTGTTGTACATTAATATAATAAAATAAAACATAAAAATAATATAAAAATAGGTAAAGTTCTTTATTTCTTTATAAAAAAGATATATTGGTAGTAGGAAAATGATATTTTACCATTGCAATTATGTCAAGTTGTCAAGATGTTGTCTTAAGTAGTAAAGATAAAGTGTTGACTTCTATGACAAATTTCTCATTAGGTTGTGAGGTATAGTAATTTAGGCTTGTTTCTACACTATAACCTGCTTAAATCTACCCCTGTGATTGATCAC
>QTSX02000126.1:80353-227725 GCA_014839935.2 Entomophthora muscae
ATAAAACTTTATATAGACTTTTATAGTTTGTTGACCTGGGTATAAAATTAATTTTGAAATTCAACATGAAGACAGTTTAAATTCTGACTGTTCCCCTCTAGTCTTAGAAATCTTCCATCTTAACTCCAGCCAAGTAGACAATCAGGCAACCACCCCCTCCAGAGACAAACCTGCCGACCCTCCTCAGGCACTATACTGTCCCCCTGGAGCACCCTTTGGACCTGTGCATTTTAACAAATACCCGCCCAACCCCGCCCACTCAGAGTGAAACTTGGAGACCATCCTCATTGCTGATCTCTTGGAAAGAACTAGAGAAACCAAATACATAGGATGCAAAGAAAAGTACTATGAGGTGCCGTCCTTATTGTTCAAAGACAAGTACAATTATCTGCCTGCATACTTTGTCCCCATGGCTCCGCGCTTAAACCTGCAACCCAACTGCCCAATGGAACCCTCCACTGCTGCAAAGACCACGTCCACTAGACTGTTTGGAGTACTCTACATTACTTTGACAGGAATGGTAGACTCTATGGTGCCCAACTCAGGGCCCTGGTCTTTGCTTGGGTGATCTGTATCCTATATTATCAAGTTAGCACCCATCCTATGGTGGGCATTACCCACTGGCAAGGCCATACTCTGTCTTGAGTCAACTAATGCCTCTACCTATGCCTGGCTTCCTGAAACCAAGTATAACATCATATTTGGGGATTGGTATGATAGGGTCACTAAGTATAGTCTGCACATCTCCAATTTGGGCGCAGAAATGTTTTTCTTCCTTGGTGACTGGTGTACTTCTATTATCTGCCATGATAACTCTCTTGATATTGCTTTGGACTGTGGGTAGTTTCATGAAGTTGGCAAATTTCTTGTTAACAAGGGATTGGTCTGCTCCAGTTTCAAATAGTGCTGTGCCCTGATATCTGCAAAATCAGAAAGAACAAGTGAGGAGTTTATCTCCAGTTTGGGCAGCAAACAGTAGAGCATTACCGGAGGGTACTTGGATAATGATGATTGAGTCCACATTTTGGTCTTTGTAAAAGTCTTGTTGAGTGGGGAAGAGCAGCTTGCCTAAGCACTCCCCTGATCTTTTCCCTCCTTGTTAGTGTTTTCAGTGCTTGCTTGGTTAGCTTGAGCAGTGTTATTCCTGTTTCAAGGATGGGTATTATTAGCTAGGTTGCTCTGCTTGTTAGGTTGAGGGTCTTTCCTTGCTATGAGACTCTTCTTTTTTTGTTTGTTACATGTAGATTTTCAGATTTATGTGCAGTGTTTTTTTCTTCTAAGAACACATACCAAAGGTTCTAACAGTGTGTCATGTCAAACTGACATCTAATGTGTATGGAGAGGCCATTGTAGAAATTCAATTGTGGTCCGGCTTTGTTAAAGTTAGTAGTGTTGGGAGCCTGGTCATGTAGATCTTTGTAAGCTGCAATGTACTCCTCAATTGTTCCTGTCATTTCAAAAGTCATGAGCTCTGTCATGATCACCACATTGGAATTCTTCATGGCAAACCTTTCAAGAAAGGCGGCTTTAACATATTCCAGTCTTCACTGTGATCAGAATGTTGGTTGAACCACTTGTTGTAAGGGATTTCATCCCTAACACAAATTGGAAACCAGACTTGAATTGTTTTAAAATAATTGAAAAACCAGAAGTTGCATTTTTAAATGATAAATCAGAAGCCAAGGTCAAAACTGAAGCCATTAATGAAATCAATTTGAAAACACTTTCAAAATTGATAAATGAATGTGTTATAATCAATTTTGAATGCAAAATCAAAAACAAGTGTGAAAATACAGAGCAACACATAAATTCTACTTTAAATTTGGTTTTGAAATCCTGGAAGAAGGATAACAACAACTGGAATATTGATTTAGCATATAAAAATTACTCTGATCACCAGACACCAGCCAATCAAATCAAAATTAAATGTGGAAAACATTCAAATCAGAAATTGAGGGACTCAAGAGACAAATCAAAACCATCAATCCAAACAAGCCAGGGAAGTACTGCACATCCATCCCCTGAAACCATCCACAGCTATAGTGAAGTAGAATACTGCAATACAATATTCCAACCTGCCTCTTCTTGCATTGCAAGCTGCAGCCTGCTGCAGTCCTGCAAGGTAATACTTCTCAAATCACTCTTGCAGATCCACCTGGTAACCACAATGTTCCCTTCCTCACTTGAAGTCAGTATTTAAACTGACAAATTCTTCCCTTCCAAATTGCTCTAACAATTTCTTCTATTCCTATCAATCAATAAATCTATATTTTCAATTATAAACACTTGATTGATAGATTCTAAAGGTCCCCCCCAACAGCATGAAGTTCATCTTCCTTGTATGGACTTTTTGTGTGTTAATCAGTTATGGGAAAGCAAATGTTAACTTCAAAGCCCCTGAAGCAACTCCTACTGACAAATCAGAAGACTCAATTTAAAATTGTTTTGGTCTGCCTCAACAACATGTCCCTTACATTGAAACAGCACAATCACCACCTATCATCCACTCCAAGGCCCCCTGGTTGGTCTTGGGGTACACCAGTGTCTATTATCTCCTCAAACACTTCAATCCCTTCTTGGGAAGATTCAGCCTATTTGGTCACCTTCTACACATGTTATTATAGGAATTCAAGTAGGTTCCACTCTGTTCAAATTCAACTTGGGAGCTCTACTTCATTCAATTGGAGAAAGACTTCCCAATGAGTGGATCCCTGACACTTGCTTACAAAACGTGAGGCAGCCCCAGTCACGCAAAGGAAAATCTCACTGGCCCAGAGTCTGAGGAAATAGCCCACTTGTGTAAACTTTCTTTGTGTGCTTTAGATCCAGAGGTTGGCGTTCTCTTGGTGTAGTCCTGCAATCATATCAAACTCTGCCAAGTGTAGACGTTGAAATACAATTTGGGTATCTCAGTTGTATGCAAAATTGGAGTTGGAGGCAGGTTCAGGAGCCCATAAGTGTTGAGGAGATTATACTGTTTGGTATAGACAAGGACGTTGTTGAAGACAACAAAACCAACAGTGACGTCCTGTCCTTCTTTGTAATATCTCCAACCTGTGGAACGTGCCATCTGTTGGATTCTTTTCTTAGGAGGAATTTTTCCTTTAAGTTGCGTAGGTGTGGATAACCTACCTGTGCTACCACTGTCAAGTATATACTTATGGGAAATATAATAAACAAGATAAAGGGGAAAATTAAGAAGATAATGATACTTTATTGGATATGAATATAGGATAATATATAGTATCATGAAAAGCCACATACTGTCCATGTACGTCATGGTAGTCATGGGGCTTATCCAAGTAATTGTTCCTCTTAAGCCATGAGGCTTGTCCAAGTTGTGTTTCACTTAGAATTCTGAATGTTTGATCTCCATAATAGATGGTTGAATGTTGCAACTGAACCAATGAGGATTCAGTATTTGAATTGGGGAAGATAACAGTTCAATAGAAAGGACAGAAATAATAAGAATAAGGTATTTTTAATTATAGAATACTGTGATTAAAATACTATATGGGGAAGGCCACTGGGCCACAAGGGAGTGGCATGGTGGCATGTTCCATGTAAGGTTTGGAGCCAAAGAATAACTTGTGCGGGGATCAGCAGGTCAAATTGGTAGCACTCCTAATTAGGAGAAAGTGCCTGCAGTTTGACATTGTCATCAGATTAGTTCATGTTGTTAGATACATCAAGGGGCAACTCATTGAGCGCCCCCTGTGTATTGTAAGATATATTGGCAGGCAAATCTGGAAACTTGGTTGTAACACCCCCCTTGCCCCCTGCTTGTCGTCAGACACCAGGATTTGAGTTTGCAGGAGATCTTGTCAGGATTGACAATTCTTCCTCTCTAGAAGCCTGGGGCTGGGAGCAGGAATTGAACCCCAAACCTGGATTTCTTTGGGCCGCCAGGCCTGTGGACTGCAGGACTGCCTGCCTGCGTTTTTCTGGGATTGAGCTCCCACAAGCTGACACTGAGAATATTAACCCATGCAGTAAAAAGAGACAATCCAAAAAATCATTGCACCAAATGGAGGATTAATCACAGCGCCTAATGGAGGCACTGATTTGGCAACCATTAGCTTCATAAACTCAAATTCTACACCAGCAACCAATCAAGAGCCAACCCAGGAAAGAGGCACGGGCCTGCAACTCGGTCCCATGACCTCAATACTAAAGCTAGATAATCAAGCAGCCAAATTGAGATTTCTGACCAATGAAAGAACTCCTGGGCCAAGTGCCATTTTGCCACCTTTGGACCCAAGCACCCAGTTCCCCTAGCCCTGGCATTCCCAATGCCCTTATGAACCCCCCATGGAAAATGTTAAGTTTGGAGGGGGGGTACTATATAGACCAAAGGGCCCTGCGCTCCAAACTTATTGCCATTTTTGAATAAAGGTTATGTTAATTTGGCTCATACAGCTATTGCCTTATTTTGTATTTGCTGTCTACCAATTCAGTTCAAGATCTCCTGGCCTGCCTGCCCTGCTGCCTGCTGTTTTCCGTCCTCCCAGAGTACCCTTTTGGACCCGTCCACTTTACTGACTACCCTCTGAAGTCTGAATACAAAGAATACACCCCAGAAAAAGATACTCAAACTTGATCTCCTGGCCCACATACAATCTGCATTTAGATACAACTGACAAGCCTGTGGATATTTTCAACACCCAAGTTGTTCAGAAGGAAATTCAACTATATCACTGCCTACAATATATCCATGGAACCACTCATGACCCCAAAACTCATGCCTGCTTCCGCACCTGACCTCCCAACCAATCATCCTGGAAAGCTGTTTGGGATTGTGTACATCACCCTCACAGGGGTGATTGACACTATAATCCTGGCCACTGGCCTGTGGTCTTGGGTGGGGAAGTCTGCCTCATACCTTTTAAAGTTAGCTCCCCTTGTGGTGGGCATTGCCTGCAAAAAACCCAGCCCAAGTTACCCCTGAAAACAACAGGCTGGCTGCCCAAGACTTGATCCCTGACATTATGGCAATCTTTATTAAACCTGGTACCCTGAGCCTCAAGATGTTGTTATTTCTTGGGGAATCTTGTATGCTTTTGCTATTGATAATCATTTATTACACCTATAAGATGACCACAAACCTGATCTCTTCCATGTGGAAGAATGCAAACTTGAATGACTCAAAGAGAACCAATGTTGATACCGCTGACGTCAACAAAGATCTGTCCTCCCAAGTGAAAAACGTGATTGTGAACCAGTCCTTCACAAAGGTGGAGATGCCTCAGATGGGGAAGCTCACACTCAAGGAAGCTAGACGTGCCATGCCGGTCCTCTGCCTGCATTTCCATACCAACACTCCCTCTTATGCCAGTGACACTGAGAAGATCCTTGGGGTTGCTTAAATGCTATTGGGGTACACCTTGGACTGGTCTGGCAAGGCCACAGCTGAGGACGTAGAATTCTGCTTAGACTACGCCAAGTTTGAGGCTGAGTTAATGGCCACAGGTGAAGATTGTGACACTAGATACTACGCCCTGAACTCCCTGCTAGAAATTTGACAAGGTCCCTGACCCATCCAAGTGTATATTGACAAATTCCTCAAACTGAAAACCCACATTCAACTCAAGGACAAACTGGCAGCCATTATCTTCCAAAAGGGCGTCAACCTAGCAATGAAGGACCTGTTGAAGCACCATCTGCCCACCCTCAGCCTAGATGAGCTAATTCCCCTGTTCAAGGGTCTTAGCATGAACCAAGAGAACACTGGCTCCTCCCAGGCCCGCCAACCCCCAACAGAACAGGGATGACCCCTGAAGAGCTCCAATGATACTAATGCAAAGGACTCTGCTTCCACTGCCACAAGGCGGGCCACTTGACCAGAGCCTGCCCTAAGAAGAACACTGCCCCAATCTCACTGGTGCAAATAAAACACTTCTTCCCAGTCTTAAAAATTCATCCAAGTGACCATAGATGTAGCGGGGAGCAAGCGCAATATTGGAGCCTTTATTGATACAGGAGCAAATGAAAGTTTATTGACGCCAGCCTAGCAGAGGAATTAGGTTTGACAGCCTCAGAGCACAGTCTACAAATAATCATGGAAAACAGCTCCTTGGACACCAGCTATGAGTGTGAACAAGAACTCCCGTTGACCATTGTACACAATGTATACCCGTTGTCCCTGATCCTCTTGCCAGGACTACCCCACCCCCTTATACTGGGCAACTCCTGGTCCGACAAACATGGCCTGATCCTGAACTACTGCAAGCAAACTGCCACGTTGGGCCGAATGGAATCCTGTGACATGGTTCCTTTTTACATGAGCCATGACCAACCCCCTACCAACAAACTCTTGGCTAGAAGATAGAACCTAGCATTGGAATACTGCCTACCCCCTACAGAGATGGAACCACGTGTTTAGTGAAGAAGCAGCCACAAACCTACCCAGCCATTCAATCTACAACCACGCCATAGACTTATTACCAGGGACTCAACCACACCACGGCCCCATCTACAGCTGTAACCAACACAAGCAAATTGCCTTGAAAGCGTACCTTGAGGATATGACAAAAAAGGGTTCATCCAGGTGTCAAAAGCCCCCTGCTTGTCACCCATGCTGTTTTTAAGAAAAAAGATGGTGGGATGTGTTCATGCATGAATTACCAAAAACTGAATAACATTACAGTAAAGAACCGCTACCCCATCCCCAATGCCAACAACCTCTGTGATGTACTGACTGGAGCCCAGGTGTACTCAAAAATTGACCTTTGAGATGTGTTCAACCAAATCCAAATCAAGGATGGAGACAAGTACAAGACGGCCTTCAAAACCCAATATGGGCTGTACAAGTACCTTGTAATGCCATTTGGCCTCTGCAACGCCCCCAGCACCTTTCAAAGAATGAGCAACACCATCCTAGGAGAATACCTTGACCATTTTTGTGTGACATATCTGGACAACATTCTCATCTACAGCAAGTCTCACAAGGAACACCTGCGCCACCTGGACCTTATACTGGAGAAACTCTCCCAAGCCAACTTACACGCTAAGCTTAAGAAGTGCAAATTTGTTCAATCTGAAGTCAAATTCCTGGGATATGTAGCAAAGACTGGCGGCTTTGCCATGGCACAAGACAAAGTAGAAGCAACAACATCTTGGCCAGTACCCAATAGCAGAAAGGATGTGAGAAGTTTCTTGGGCCTGGCAAATTATTGCAGGGATTTCATCCAAAAAATTTCTCACATTACCCTCCCCATGACCCGCCTTTGCGCTGACAAGGTCACCTTTGCCTGGACTCCAGAATGTACCACCGCCTTTGAAACCTTGAAACTTGCATTCACCTCTACTTCTGTCCTGGTCATGCCATATCCCTCCAAACCTTTTGTTCTGGAAACCAACGTGTCAGATTTTGCAGTGGGTGGGGTCCTTCTTCAGGAAGGAGGGGATAATATGCTACATACTGTAGCATATTACTCCAAGAAAATGCTACCTGCATAAGGAAACTACCCAATATATGACAAGGAGATGCTAGCCATAATGAAGACCCTGAAATATTTGCGCCAATACCTATGTGGTGCTGAATACCCAGTAAAGGTCCTGACAGACCACAAGAACTTGGTCTATTTCTTCAAACCACACCAGCTTAACCAATGACAAGCAAGATGAGCCTTAGAACTGGCCAACTACACTCTGACCATAGACTATAAGCCAGGAAAGGTGAACGTGGTACCTGACGCCCTAAGTAGAAGAACTGACCTGGTGCCTACTCACCTAGAAACTTGTGATCACAACAACCAAGTCCTCTTGGACACAGCAAGCATAGACATTCACCTGGGATTGATGAAAATCAGAGCCAGCAAACCAGAAGTACTAAGGGCCCAAACACTAGACAAGTTCATCAAGACCTTGACCTCTGACCTCTCTAAATCCTTGGATAGCGCCCATTACCAAAAAGGCTACTCCTTGAAGGGAACCACACTAATGCTCCACAACAGGATCTTTGTACCAGAAGGGGACATCAGAACCAACTTTTTGAGAGACTACCACAATTCTGAGATGGCTGGACACCCAGTTAGGCTCAAGACCCTCCGGAGCATCAGAAGGAAATTTTCTTGGCCAAAAATGGATCAAGACGTAAGTGCATACCTGAAGGGGTGTGAGACCTGTGGGCGGACCAAGACTCGCAGAAACAAACCTGAGGGACTTCTAAGACCCTTGGATATACCCCATGGACCTTGGAGATCTGTCTCCATGGACTACATTGTAGAACTGCCGCCATCCCTGTTGTGTTCTGAGGTGCGGCGCAGATACACAATGGGGAATCCTAACCTTAGAATTGGATTTGTACTAAGTCTTGTTTAGATAACAGGGAAGGCAAATGTGTTTACCTTGAGGCCCTGGATGAATAATCTCTACTAGGCGTGGCTAGAGAGAGGCGCAGAAGTACAGAAGACACAAAGACAAAAATGTGAATAGAACTTAATTTTATTGGTAAAATAGAAAAATGGATTATATGTGGTTAGGAATACCACAAAACACTACCAGGACGGTAGGATCACTTGCCACAAGCATGAGTGGAGCAAGTGAGTTGCGCAGAGTCAGGAAACCAAACAATCATATTTCCTGATGCAGAACCAGTTCATTTCAAGAGTTGAAAGCAAAAGCAAGAGATTCATCTTTGAAATGGCCCACCAAAGGCAAAATCAAAACATGGTGAATGCCGTTATTCACGACATTGCCCCCCGCTAGATTGGCCTTAGGGGGTGATACTTGCGGAGGAACTTGGCGTGTACGCAAGCAAAAGGACGATCACTGGAGAGGAGCTTTATAGTGTACTCAGATCCTTGTTTGAAAGTCACCTCTAAAGGACCAATCCACAGGGAGTCCAGCTTATGCCCGCGCTCACCCACACAGTGTTGGTAGTAAAAGACATGGTCACCAACATCAAACTCAGGCAAGGGGGAGCGCCCAGCGTTGTCATGAGAGAGTTTGAGCATCTTAGTCTTATATGCAGAAGTGTAGGCAGTTGCCTGTATATCAATGATGCAGTTGACTAAGTCTTTGATGTGGTTGTCAGAGTTCATGGCCTTATCAGAGGAGAGTAGGGGAACTCCCAAGAGCAACAGAGTGGTGGCTTTACGCCCATACAACATGGCAAAGGGGGAGTACCATGTGATCCAATGCCTGCTCAGACACTAGGCAAAGAGTGCAGCAGGTAAGTATAGATCCCAATTGGCAGCATCAGAGTAGGTGAGTTTTCTCATGATAGAAACCAGTGTCAAGTTGGCACACTTAACTGCCCCATTAGTGGAAGGATTATAGGGGGCAGAGAAAGACTGGTGAGTTCCTAGAGCTTCAACAACAGAGGTTACAAGTTTGGCATTAAAGTTGATTCCGTTATCTGATAACAGCACTTGAGGGCAGCCATGGCAGTAGAAAACATCCTGCAGCAGGAAGGCAGCGGTAGTCTTAGCAGTGATGTCTTTAGTAGGGCGAGCTTCTACCCACTTGCTGAAGTGGTCAACGGCAATCAGGATAAAGCAGCATCTGGAACGTGAGTGGGGGAGAGGGCCTATAGCATCAATGCTTACTGTATGAAAAGCGTGTTGAGGGGGAACCAATTTGAATTTGTGAGAAGCAGCTCAGGGCCTCTGAAGTTGGCAGTCATGACAACTAGCTATGACATCTGGGATCAACAGACAAAGATTCTCCCAGAAAAAAACTTCTGAAGCCAGTCAAAGGTCTTGGCAATGCCTCCATGGCCAGTCTCTTTATGGGCTTGCAACACCAAGGAGAGGCAAAGACTGGGGCGCACGTATGGCAAGTATTGACCCCACACCTTCTTGAAGAGTTGGTTGTTGTGTATGAGGGTGTCTTCAGATTATTTGGACAGGGCAAGTCAAACCTCTTCTGTCTCACTTTCCCAGGAAGAAGGGTAGCCAATTAGCTCATACAGGCGGTCTGCCTCAGAAGGATGTAGGGCAATGATGGGCATTTGGGACAACCCATCAGCGTTCTGATGTTGAATCCTAGAGCAATGGAGCACAGTGAAGTCATAAACTTGCAGGCAGAGGGCCCATCTGGCTAAGCGTCCTTCAGGCTCCTTAAGTTGTTGTAACCATTTAAGCAAAGCGTGGTCAGTGACAACAGTGAAATGGGTACCATAAACGTAGTGACAGAATTGTTTGACTGCATGCAGCACAGCAAGGCACTCCTTCTCTGTAACACTATAATTCTTTTCATGCTTATTTAGCACACAGGAAGTATAGACTACAGGGTGGTCCACACCTTCATTGTTGAGCTGAGCCAAGATAGCCCCAATAGCAAGTTCACTAGCATCAGTGTACAAGATGAATTCCTTATTGTAATTGGGGTACACTAAAATGGGCACTTCTTTGAGTTTCTGCCTTAGAGTCTTGAAGGCCTGCTGTTGGCTGGCGGTCCATTCAAAAGGAACATTACACAACAGTTGGACCAGGGGTTTGCTAGTATCAGCAAAATCAGGAATGTATTGCCTATAGTAACCTATCATGCCCAGAAAGACTTGTACTTCTTGTAGGTTGGTGGGCAGAAGCATTTTGTCAATGGCTTCAACCTTCTTGGTCATTGGACATATCCCTGTTTGGGTTACTTCATGGCCCAGGAATTTAAGGTGCTCTTTGAAGAAAGCACACTTAGAGGGCTTTAGCTTGAGGCCAGCCTCTTGGATCTTTATGAACACCTCTTTAAGATGGGCTAGGTGATCAGTGAAAGTTGCGCTGAAGACTGTTATATCATCTAGATAGACTAAAACACACGGCAACTTCAAATCACGCAGGATGGAGTCCATGGCCCTCTGGAAAGTTGCTAGGGCATTAGAGAGCCCTTGCAGCATGCAGGTAGGTTCAAACAATATTTCTGATGTGATGAGTGCAGCCTTCTGACGGTCTTCAGGAGAGATATCAACTTGCCAGTAACCAGATGCTAAATATATGGCAGAGAAAAACTTAGAACCCCCAAGGCGTCAAAGAGCGTCATCAATGCGCGGTAAGGAATAGGAATCTTTCTTAGTTAGATAATTCAACCTCCAATAGTCCATCACAATCCGGTGGCCCCCATCTTTTTTCTTTAAGATGAGCAGAGGAGAAGCCCAGGGACTTTGAGAGGGAGCTAGCAGTCCAGCGTCCAGCAGTTGTTTGAGCTCCTTAGAAACCTGCACATCTTCCACTTGGCTGCGGCAATATGGCTTGGCACAAAAGGGAGGAGCATCTCCTGTGTCAATCTGATGAATCACACCTTTGGCCAGCCCATAATCAGTGCTATCTTTAGCAAAGATGTCTGAGAATTGGTCTAGTAAATTAAGCACCTCTTTCTGTTGTACTGGGGATAACTGAGGGAAGACTTGGGCAGTGAAAAGAGATAGGACTTGAGGTTTGTTTTTGGGTAGGTTAAAGTCATGAAACGTTCCAAAAGGGTGAAGGGACAAGACGTCAGGGGCATTTAACAACTTTCTGTAACCAATAACCTGTCCTCTAGATAAGGTCATAGGAAGCGCGGTAAGGTTGGCAACTAGTAATTGAACAGGATCCTTGTGGGAGACGTCCAGAATTCCAGGAAAAAGGTAAGGCTTGTTAAGCCCCAGCAAAGGAGGGGAGTACAGCTCTAAGAAATTCCAATCAAGTAGTTCATATGATATCTGGGAGTCTATGATGGCCTGAGAACCTGGAGGGATGGTGGCAGCAGACGTGGCCATGAGAGGAATTCCCTCAGTTGCAGGACAAGCCATGGGAGGACACTTCATGTTGGTGGAATGGGTTTGGTATTTTAGGGTGAAAACCCCAGTGGGGTACTCCAGAGTACATGTCTTCAAACGTTTACCGGGAACTTTGATTGTTTCTTCAAAGATCAGAGGGACTTTTTACCCTAGGATAGAAAGATAACCATCCTTTAGGTTGATGATCCCATTATATTCCCAAAGGAACTGGGTACCAACCAAAAGGTTGTAGCTCTCATTTTCTAGAACAACAGCCGGTGCAGCCACAGGAGTTTACCAAATTGCATTGGCAAGGCAGAGTACGCGCCAATGGCGCAAATCATGGAGAGACCAGCGGTGCCATAGGATTGATGGTAGTTGAGGTCGGGGGCAAGCTTAAGTTTCTTCACCAGTTTAGAAGAAACAATGTTGACAGGAAAACTGGTGTCCAGGACAGCTTTGATTTTCACTTTCTGGATAGATATCTCTACCCAGGTGGTGGTGCGTCCAAAGGGTGGCAGAACAGCCGAAATATCCTGCGCCTCAGCTAGTTTCTTGTCACATTTCTCAATCATGCATCTTAGTCCTGGGAACTCCTTATATACAGTTTGAAAAGGGAGTGAGACAGATACATTCTTGAAAATGGCGTCTGAAACTTCAGTGGCTTCCTCTGATGATTCCACTAATACAGGGGACCGTTTTGCCTGAGTAAGATAGGGACAGGAGACAACCGCTTTGGCCTCAGACAAGGGCTTGGTGGTATTTGTAGTCTTCCCAGATTATAGCTTGTAGGGAACTGCAATAGTCTCTGGGACGGCAAGAACAGAATACCTGTATGCATCAGGGTCTTCAACATCAGATTCATCCACATCAGAATCATCAGAAATGTCATGGAACAGAAGGAGAATAGGAGGAGCCTCATCATCAGCAGGCTCAGAGTCTGTAGCAGGCAGAGGTATAGAAGGAGACTGGGAAGAATTGTCAACCAAGAGCGTCTCTGCCTCTAGGTTGACTGTTCTTTTCCCAACTGATCCTTGGGATCAGCTCCTTCAACCCGCGGATTGGTGCAGACTCAAGAGTGGTGACCTATCTGACCACAGTTGTGGCAACCCTGACATCAAGGAGGATTTTGTGAGTTCATAGTGAGGATACAAGGGCCGCAAGAAGAAGATCCAGAGTTGGAAGCGGCACAACTCTCCCAAACAACTGCCCCAGAATGAATAAGATGCATATCCTGTATCAGTGTCTTTATACTTTTCATGGAGGACAGCATAGCTTTGTGAGCCTTGAAATGAAGACATAGGAGTTGATTCACCTTGAGGGCCTGGTTGCAGGCCATATACACTTCATGTGCTGTCAATTGTCTGCTTGTTATTAATTGTTGTCCCTCCATGTAAAATCTGTCTGCAAATTTGGCTAATGTCTCTTTGGGCTTGAAAGATATGTGCATGAAGGCATCCTTTTTTACCTCCAGGCTAAGATCACCACCAAACTTTTCAATCAAGAGCTGTTTCATGTCTTCCCAGGTCTCAATGGTGGGCAGCTCTGGCAAAACTACTTCTTGACAGGTTGGGTGTAGACAGGTTAGAATGTGTTCCTTCTTAACCTCATCTGATGCTCGCCTTGTGGCAGTCTCATAAATAGTTAAGAAAGCTGCAATAGTTGAGGTTTTGGGATCAAAGACTTGCATAAAAGTAGTATTGAAGTGTGCATTGGGAGCTGGACTACCATTGCTGCTATTGAGTACATTTATGCGCGGGGAGAACTCAGCTTCAGATTTGGAGGTGGGTTGTCTAGCCCATAGTTGTCAAACACTTTCTTCAAGGGTTGTCAGAGCCTCAGTAGTTCTGGCACCCGTAGTGTTGGCTAGAGTGGTCTGTTTTTCAGTAACATCTAGGTGTTGTCCTTGGGTAGTGACAACAGTGGAGAGCTCAGCCAGCCGTGAAGTAAGGGATGGCCCCACTGATAGGCAGGGGGTGAATCTGTTGTTTACTGAATCAATCAGCTCACTCATCTCCTGTACGTCTCTGTCCAACTCAGTCTGGTCTTATTTAAAATGGTCCACCTCATTAGCTAGGGCAACCAACTCCCTAGCACAGTGGATTTGAGGAGCCCCCGCCAAACCAGGACAACAGCCATCTTCCTTGTTAACCCTGAGTGGGCTAGAGCAGCCATCACCACCTCACATAAAGCAGCAACTTCTTGCTGTAGTTCAGCAACCTGAGCAGTCAGCACAAGAACCTGGGGGTCAGGTTGAGGCATTTCAGTAGGACGTCCTTGGCTACAAGTGGAAGCGCGTAATTCTTGAATGGCCTCCCAGATCCTCTGCTCTCTGTCCACCAGATCATCAGCAGGAAGAGAAGGCGGGACATCAGGTTTGGGAGTAGACAGCTCATTCACCTGACTCTGAAGTTTGGCTATAGCAGCAGCAGTGGTAGCTCTCTCTTGATCAAATTCCACACTGAGTTTATTTAGACCTTGGGCGGCAAGGTCAGCTACCTGTTGCAATTGCTCAAATAAATAGACACTGAATGCATTGAGCTGTTGCACTAGGCGTTCAAAGTTGGTGAGATAAGCGTTTAGGGTGGAGTCTACTTGAGTTTGCCAGGGTTGTTCTAACTGGTGAAACTCATGTAGCCGCAGCATAACGTACTCAGGGATGGACTGGCGCATTTGCTCAATGGAATTGACTAAGTATGTTTGAGAGGTGACCAAATCACACTGATTGTCAGATACCAGGGAGAACAGAGAATAAATCCATTGTTGGTAGACAGCAATGGGTCCCAATGATAGGTACAGCTGCTTGTAGAGACGAGATCTCTTGAACATGGAGTCCCAACATCATCTGGTGGTCGGCCAAGGCGGGAAGTACAAAGGATGACAGCAGGTGATCAGTGGAGCCAGCCGCTGAGAGGAGATGTTGCTGGGAACTGAGGGGCCACAATTAACTCATAATATTTGGCACAGCTAAACTGTAGCTAGAGGCAAGGGATGGCCCCATCCTGAGCTATCCCAAGGTCTACCGCCATGACTTGTTCCAAGTCAGGGGTATCTATAGGGTAAGCAGCTAGGAGGGGACTATTCCCAAGGTTCAGTACAGTAGGGACAATAGGCGGGTCGGCGATGTCTTCCTCAATAGGAGGGCTGGTAATTTCAGGCAAGGTCAACTCCCAAATAGGAGGAGGCAAGGGACCTGAAAAAAGTAGATGCAAAAGGGATAACTGAGGGGCTTCCAGCCCCTGTAGTGAGCACCATTTTTGTCGTGTTCTGAGGCGCAGCACAGATACATAACAGGGAATCTTAACCTTAGGATTGTGTTTGTACTGAGACTTGGTTAGATGACAGGGAAGGCAAATGTGTTTACCTTGCGGCCCTGGATGAATAATCTCTACTAGGCATGGCTAGAGAGAGGCGCAGAAGTACAGAAGACACAAAGACAAAAATGTGAATAGAACTTAATTTTATTGGTAAAATAGGAAATTGATTATATAGTGGTTAGGAATACCACAAAAGACTACCAGGATGGTAGGATCACTTGCCACAAGCATGAGTGGAGCAAGTGAGTTGCGCAGAGTCAGGAAACCAAACAATCATATTTCCTGATGCAGAAACCAGTTCATTTTGAGAGTCAAAAGCAAAAGCAAGAGATTTGTCTTCAAAATGGCCCACTAAAGGTGAAATCAAAACATGGTGAATGCCGTTATTCACGACAATCCCTCTTGTACAATGCAATCCTGGTCATGGTAGACCGCTTTACCAAGATGGCATACTTTGTACCAACCACCACCAATTGCACAGCAGCAGAAACAGCCTGACACTTCCACAACTGCATCCTCACGCAACACAGAACACCTGAGGAAATCATCACAGACAGAGGACCCCAATTCACGTCAAACTACTGGACGCAGGTGATGAAAGACTTAAGAATCAAGAAGTGTGTATCTACCTCCTACCACCCACAGATAGACGGTCATACTGAGCAAGTAAACCAGATCCTTGTACAACACCTTTGAGGCTATGCCAACGCTGATCAGGACAATTGGGTCAAATTGCTCCCCATGGCCCAGTTTGCCTACAACAGTAAGGACCACGCTTCCACAGGAATATCCCCATTCAAAGCCAACTATGGATTTGACCCCACCTGGGACCCCCAGATTGGCAAAAAGGAATCAAACACCACTGGGCGCTCCTGGATTAAACAGATTCACAACACACAGAAAACATGCTTGACCAACCTGAACTGCTCAGTGCAAACATACAAAGCCTTTGCTGACCGCAAAAAAATCCCATACCAACCCTTACAATTTGGAGACAAAGTATACCTAGACTCCTGGAACGTACCCCTGCACGTGCCCTGCAGGAAATTAGCTCACAGAAGAAGCGCCCCCCCACAAAATCACCAAACTAGTTGGTGAGGTCGCCTTCAAGCTAGACCTACCCCCTCCTGGAAGATTCATGAAGTGTTCTGCCGTTCCCTGTTGTTCGAAAAAGATGGGAATTTTCTCCCCCACCAACAGATTAAGACAGCCCCTCCACCCATCCAAACAGGCTGCTCTTAGGAATATGAAGTTAAATACATACACAGCAATCAAACTCACTACCAAAAACCCTAGTATTACGTCAAGTGGAAAGGATACCCACTAGAAGAAAGTACTTGGGAGCTGCTGAGCAACCTGACTAACACCCAAGAAGCCGTCCAACTCTACCTGAACAAGAAGAACCTGAAGGGAGGGTCCTCAGGAGAAGAAGGGGATGGTGTCAGGAAAGACAATTCTTCCTCTCTAGAAACCTGGGCCCGGGAGCAGGAATTGAACCCCAAACCTGGATTCCTTTGGGCTTCCAGGCCTGTGGACTGCAGGACCGCCTGCCTGCGTGTTTCTGGGACCAAGCTCCCACAAGCTGACACTGAGTGTATTAACCCATGCAGTAAAAAGAGACAATCCAAAGAAATCATTGCTCCTAATGGAGGATTAATCACAGCGCCATATGGAGGCACTGATTTGACAACCATTAGCTTCATAAACTCAAAGTCTACACCAGCAACCAATCAAGAGCCAACCCAGAAAAGAGGCACGGGCCTGCAACCTGGTCCCATGACCTCAATACTAAAGCTAGATAATCAAGCAGCCAAATTGAGATTTCTGAACAATGAAAGAACTCCCAGGCCAAGTGCCATTTTGCCACCTTTGGACCCAAGCACCCAGTTCCCCTAGCCCTGGCATTCTCAATGCCCTGATGAACCCCCATGGAAAATGTTAAGTTTGGAGGGGGTACTATATAGACCCAAGGGCCCTGCGCTCCAAAATTATTGCCATTTTTGAATAAAGGTTATGTTAATTTGGCTCATACAGCTATTGCCTTATTTTGTATTTGCTGTCTACCAATTCAGTTCAAGATCTCCTGCCCTGCCTGCCCTGCTGCCTGCTGTTTTCTGTTCTCCTGGAGTACCCTTTGGACCCATCCACTTTATCAACTATCCTCTGACGTCTAAATACAAAGAATACACCCCAGAAAAGATACTCAAACTTGATCTCCTGGCCCACATACAATCTGCATTTAGATACAACTGACAAGCCTGTGGATATTTTCAACACCCAAGTTGTTCAGAAGGAAATTCAACTATATCACTGCCTACAATATATCCATGGAACCACCCATGACACCCAAAACTCATGCCCGCTTCTGCACCTGACCTCCCAACTGATCATCCTGGCAAGCTGTTTGGGATTGTGTACATCATCCTCACAGGGGTGATTAACACTATAATCCTGGCTGCCAGCCTGTGGTCTTGGGTGGGGAAGTCTGCCTCATACCTTTTAAAGTTAGCTCCCCTCTTGTGATGGGCATTGCCCACAAATAACCCGGCCTGAGTTACCCCTGAAAATGATGTGCTGGCCGCCCAAGACTGGATCCCTGACAGATCTGGGAAGGTCTACACAAACAACTTTTGTGTGGGGATGGCAGAGAAGGGGCACAAGCAATTGTGGTGAAGCTTTTTGGTGTTTCCTTGGGCATCTTCAAGCTGATAGGTGTGTGTGACCGTACTACAGTAACTGCTGAGCATTTAGCCAAATAAATGCTCCAAAATATGAAGATGTTCTGTTTTTGCTGTTTATTACAAATAGATAGGTTTGTTTGGAATTCTTGAGGAAAAGGTTCCTAGAAACTGGATATATATGTTTAATAAAAGAACAGAATATGGATGTTTAGTTAGGTTAGGCTAACTAAAAGAATTGAGACAAGATTGACCAAATCAATCTTGGAGACTAGGCATCTCAAAATGGGTTAGTTAATCAGGAAGATTAATTAATAAATACAGGATATAATTAATGAGGATTTAATTATATTAAAATGGCCTTGACTTTATCAAGAAGTTTGGTTAAGGTTAACCATGGGAAAACCCACAGAATTTGGGTTAAAAGCGCCGTGGTGGCAAATTTATTGGGTTAGAGGCGCCGCTGCGCCGCCTAATGAACTTGAGAGGCGCCACTATCAAATTTTCTCAGGCGCTGGGGCGCCACCTGGGAAAATTGCTGGGCGCCGCGGTTTGAGTTTTGAAGCAGTTTAATGGATTTTAAAGGCAAAAAACCATTAAATGCAAAAATAACTAAATAAAGGCAAGGATGCCTAGGAATTCAGGTTTGATCAGCTGGTTCCCAATTGTAACACTGATAGTTGAGTTTAGGATGTGCAATCCACAGGGTTTTGGCGCTGGGAGCTGGGGAAGCTCTATGCCAAATTGGTACATTGGGTTGAATGGAGTCAGGTGACTTCTGCCCATTGTAGGTCAATTCTCATAGGTTGAGAATTGTTGATGATCTTTCAGGTAAAGATCTATGTTAGATGACTTGAATGTCATAGGCCACGTGACGCAAATCATTGGTTGATTCAAGAACCGGAGGGGTTTTCAGCTGTGTATGCCCCAATGGTATATAAGCAAAAACAGTTAAACATTAATAAAATATATTCATTGTTGGTTTCAACACTTTCCCCTCACCTATTTTTTTAATTGTCATGCCTTCTTTGTTAAAATTTGAGAGAGCCAAGTTTGGTGTCCTTTGTGTGGAAACTGCTGCAGCAAGAAAGGAGGTTCCTACAAGTACATTGGAAGAAGCTTGGACCAGCCTGGAGTTCACTAAGACTTTTCCTGCTGAATTTTTAGTAGAAGTAAAGGCTGCATTTGAAGAGCTGTATTCCAATTACTTTGCAAAGGAAGGGACTCCCGTCCAAGGGAACCAAATTTATGCTTGGGATGCTTGGAACTTGTTGGTAGGATGGGATTAAATCTTGTAACAAGTAAAAGAGATGGACAATTGTGAAATTGAGGCGTTGAGAGCACGAGAGGAAAAAAGCGTTGAAATCATGGCTTGTTGGCAGGATGACAATAAAGTGTTATCCAAGAAAATTGCCTCCCTGGAGGAAAAGCTCCTCAAAGCTTTGTCCCAGGAAGGTGACAGCAATAAGAGTCAAGGGCAGGATAATGGCAGGATGGACTGATTAGGCCTGGATCCGTCACAGTGTGGTTGTCATAGACCACAGCTATCTTGACGGGCCCCAAGTGGTTGGGTTCTAATTTGTCTGAATTAGGGTTGAGGGCGTAAACAGGGTCACCTACAGCGTATCTGGCCTTGAGGTGTCTTGTCCCTCTCTCAATTTTCTTGTTTTCAATGCCTTGGGCCTTGGCGCACCACTGGCTCAGGGAGGGAGTATTCAACAGGGGGGTTTTCTAGGAACCGTAGACCGTAACTTCCCTTGTTCTACTCTTGTCAAGCTGTCAGGAGCCCAAAAGGCCAGGGTGCTGGGACTGAACCCTTGTGCCCCTGTTGATCCTTGTTTGTGAGATGATTAGGGAAGTGGGCAAGTGTTCAGTCCACATGGTATTGGGATGTTCCTGTGAGAGTTTGGGGATCAGTTGGACCAGTGAGCCATTTAACCGCTCCTTGTGCCCATTGGCTTGGGGATGATAGGGAGGTGTGACTTTTCTTTTAAGGGCGTTCTTGGCACAGTACACTGTCATGACATGCCCTACTAGTTCAGGCTCACTATCCGTGATAAGACGTTTGGGTTGCCCAAAGCGGTCCACAATTTCTTTGCCAATGAAGCAGGTAGTGGTGGTGGCAGTGTGATTGGTGGTTGCCCACACTACTGGCCAGCAGGTGAAGTAGTCAATGGCTGTAATGATGTACTTTTTTCCTAGTCTGTCTTTGGGGAGAGTTCCAAAAATGTTGAGAGCTCACTGTTTGAAGGGTTTCATGGCCTTAATGGGCAGGACAGACTTGGGGGTGCGGGCTTGGACGTGTTCTTTTCACAAAACACACATGTTTCAAGGAGATCCATGATGTCTTGGCGCATACACAGCCACCAAACCTTACGTTTCATAATTTTGAAGAGATTACATACTCTGACATGGCCCAAGGTGCAATGGTAGTGCAGTATGGTGTTGCCTTGCTGTGTGGTGGGAATATAGGGTGTCTTTTCTCCTGTCTCTGTGCGGTGGCAGGCATTGCCCGCATTGGTGGTGAACTGACTTTCACTGTCCTTCAGCTTGGAGATGGTTATCAAATCAAGACCTTTGTAGCAGGCTGCTTCAGGGTGGAGGTAAAGCATTGGTCAATCTGGGTCTAAGCTGTTGTCCCTGGTGATGGACGCCACGTAGAGCCTTTAGAGGGCATCTGCTGTAACTGTCATGCCCCAAAGGGCAGGCTCTTTAAAGTTATCATATTTTGTATTTTTGTTTGAATTTGATCTTTCAGTATTTTAATATTTGAAATTTTGAATTTAAAGTTAATATTTAAGTATTTTAAGTTTATTACCTTGTTTTTGATGCTATTCACGTTCAAATTGTTGTCATCTTTGTTTGCTCTGTTGCCTGCTATTACTTATATATATATCTACTTTAAAGTTAGAATATTTTCACTATCACTTACCTTTCAAAACTCCTGCTTGTGTTGTTGCTGCTCCCCCAGTTTTACATTGCTGATCTGCTTACAACACTGGCTTCTGTTTCCCCTTTTTTGTTTCTGGTACTCCAAACTTCTCCAGTTGCTCCTCTTCTTGGCTGCTTCCTTCCTGCCTATCAATTGTCAACAGAAAAAGCCTTTCCTCTATAAATAAAGAGCTTTTGAAGAGTAGGCTTTAAGCTAAAATTCTAAGTGATTTCTTCTCTTCAACCTTTTACAATTTTTAACTTCAGATTTTTAATTTTAAGAATTTTGTTTTTTAATTCATTTTTTTAGTTTAGCCTTTCCTTTCCTTTCCTTTCCTTAAAATCCAATGGAACTTGTAAAACAACAAGACTTAGGCTTGTTGTATCCATTTTTCCCTTAAGGAATCTTTCAATAGTTATATGTATCAATTTGCTGATGGAGAATATTCCAATATTGATATTCCCTTAGTTACAAATTGTTCACTATTGAACACTTTATTTTATCTTCTTTGCTTAGGGTTCTTACACTCTATTACTCCATTTGTGACACAATATAGGTTTTAGCAGGTTTCTGTAAGATTATCTTACATACAGTTCCTATGTTCTTATATCTTTTAAATTTGAATCCTAATGCCTTGCACACTCTAGTCTATAACCTTGCACCATTATGGGCAAGACCTTACAGTAACAAGCTCTTTCCCAGGCTTGTATTTGATGTGCAACTGATAGGGAGATAGGAGTTTGACCCAGCCTTCCTGGTGGCGTGTCAAGTGTGACTGTGCGTTAAAATACTGGAGCAACTTGTGGTCCATCAGGACACAGGATGGAAAGGTGGCCCCCTCCAAGTAACAGTGCCACTTCTCGACACAGTGCACAGTTGCCGCTAGCTCCTTGTCATGAATTGGGTAACATGTATTGAGTCATTGAGCTTATCTGGATTCATATGCCATGGGGAGGAAGACGCCCTTGTCAGTTTCTACCTGTAACACACCCCCTATGGCCCTGTCAAAAGCATCAGTTGTGAGTTCATACTGACAGTTCCAATTGGGGAACTGCAATACAGGTGTAGTTAAAACCTTTTCTTCAACATCTCAAAGGCCTGGTCTCTGGAAGATGTCCAGTGGAAGCACTGTTTGGTGTTTAGAAGTTTGATGAAAGGTGCAATAAGTTCTCTGCAATTGGGAATGAACTTGTGCATGTAGGCTACCAAGCCTAAGAATGTACACACCTGGATCACATTGGTGGGAGACAGCATGCTGGTGATTGCCTTGATTTTGGTAGGATCAGGCTTTATCCCTTGGGCAGAGATGGTGTTCCCAAGGAACAATAGCTCTGACTTGAGGAATTCATATTTGGATGATTTAGCTTTTAGCTGATTTTTCCAAAGGATGTTGAGGACAGCACAGAGGTGTTAGAGATGTGTGGTTTGATCTTGACTGAAGACAATAATGTTGTCAAGGTACACAACAACACATTTCCCAATCAGTTCCTCAAATGCTTTGTTCATCAACATGGCAAATGTGGAAGGAGAGTTGGTCATTCCAAAGTTCATGGCCTGGCACTCAAACAACCTGTAGCATGTGCAGAAGGCAGTTTTTGCCTCATCCTCTGATGCAATGCGGACCTGGTTGTACCCGCAGTGAGATCAATCTTGCTAAAGACCTTTTTACCCGCAAGTGTATCAAACAGGTTGTCAATCAACAGCAGGGGTACTTGTTCTTAACTTTCACCTCATTTAAGGCGCGGTAATCTGTGACCAAGCAAAGGGAACCATCCTTCTTGGCTACAAAGAAGACAGCAGCCCTGTATGGCAAAAGCAAGGGGCAGATAAAGCCCTTGTTGAGAGCATCTACAAGGTGCGGCAGAGGGTCTCATCTTCCTTTGGTGTCAAGCAATAGAGGGGACATGCCTTGGGAAGCAACCCTTGCAGTTGTACAGCGTGCTGGATTTCCCAGGGAGGAGGTAGTTGGTCCAGCGTTTCACTAAAAAATCCTTATACTCCTTGATGAGCGCAACAAGTGTTGGTGGAGACAGAGTGATCAAGGGGGGCTGCAGGTGGTTCTGTGTGGATAACTTTGACAGAGCATTGATTGAAGTCTAGTTTCCCCCTTGGAATCATATGAGCCCGCTTCTGTTAATATGAAAACATTGTATTGTGAAGCAACTTGTTCATTTTGACAGAATATATATGAAAACCCACCCCATATCTATTGAGGGTGATTACAGACATATCCCAGTCAATGTAGGGACAGTTTTGACAAAGCCAGTCAAGGCCAGCAATGACATTGTGGCTGAGACCTGCCATGATTGGTCCCGCAAGCTTAACCTGGATGTTCCCCATTCTCACCAAGAAGGGTGCCGTCTCATGGGTAATTGCCACTCTTTGGGAGTCAGCCACTTGTACTGCCTTGAACCTGCTTGGCACCTGGTCTAGTTGCTGAGCGTCTGCAAACGTCTAGTCAACCATAGTGTGGTTGGCCCCAGTATCTACCAGTAGTTTGTGGGTGTTCCCACTGAAACAAAAGGGATAGCCCAAGCAATTTACTTTATTTGGAGAGTGACTGGCTTGAAGTATGGGGTCGTCACTATGGACTTGGAAGACATTGAGGGTTTCAACTTAATGAAGATTGTAGTTGCAGGGGTTCTTTGCTAGGAGGGATTGAGAGTGAGGGTCAAGTGGGGTTGTGAACCTCTTGCAGCTACAACCCCCAGGCTTTTCCCTGGTCCTCAATTTGTGCTAGTTGGAGTTCCCCCTTGTGGGGGTGCTTAACTCTGTTGTCTTGTTGGTGTGACTGGCAGTGGCCTACTTGATTATGGTCATTGCCAGGTGCGGGGCAAGGTGGAGCATTGTTGGAGAGGCAGAAACCCATTGGAGCCTGATTATTAGCCTCCACAGTGGCTTTATAGCAGTCATTGATGGAGGTGCAGCAACTTACGGTGACCCACTTGCAAATATGAGGGTTTAACTCATTAACTATCAAGGTAAGGAGCTTGGTGTTCCCGTCAGTCACAGCTTCTGGGGCGGCAGCAAGATATTCAGGAACAGACCCAGTCTGTTTGATAGCCAGTAGGGGAGTCCCCACTACAATGGGTGAGAATGTCTCACTGTAGCAGGACTTCACAGCATCCCTGAATGACACCCAGGTAATTTCTATCTCTTGGCTGGCCCAGTTGGTGAACCAAACCACAGCAGGCCCCGTAAGGCAGCCTGAAGCAGTTGCAACTCACATGGGCTCAGGTACCTGGCATACACAGAGGCGGGTTTCAGTAGAGTGGAGCCAACTGACAATGTCAGCCCCTTTCACGCCACCTGTAAAGGATTCCAACTGGAGGTTGAGCATGTGTTGTGACAGATCTGACTGGGGCGGGGTGACACTAGCGTCAAGCTGTCCAAGGCTGAGTTGGTTGTACACACTCATAAGTACCAGTTAATCTTGATAAAGGGCATACCCATTGGGGATGTCCCCCTTGGGGATTGGTAGAAAGGTTTCTTGATGAGGAGTAGCCTTACAGTCCGTACTCCATCCTTTCTTGGGGGGAATTTTCTCTTTAGGTAGGTCATGAACCTAACACTACTACCACTGTTGCAACTGAACCAATGAGGATTCAGTATTTGAATTGGAGAAGACAACAGTCCAATAGAAAGGATAGAATTAATAAGAATAGGGTATTGTTTATTATAGAATACTGTGATTAATATACTATATGGGGAAGGCCACTGGGCCACAAGGGGGTGGCATGTTCCATGTAAGGTTTAGAGCCAAGGAATAACTCGTGTGGGATCAGCAGGTCAAATTGATAATGCTCCTAATTAGGAGAAAGTGCCCACAGTTTGATATTGCCATCAGATTGGTTCATGTCGTTAGACACATCAAGGGGTGACTCATCAAGCGCCCCATGTGTATTGTAAGATATGTTGGCAGGCAAGTCTAGAAACTCAGTTGCAACATGAATTATAGCAGTGCCACTGACTTAATGACTAGTCAGGGAATCATTCAGTGAGTCACTTGGGGAATTAATTCCTCGAGAGAGAGAGTAATTGAACATGTTGCAATAACAGTAAATAATTTTCACTATCATTCCATCACTCTTAGTATTTCAGTATCTAAATTTTCATTCTAAAATGTTGAGAATGTAATATTGGAAATGATGGTGCTGGAAATAAGATGGGTGGCACCAGATTAGGTGTTTGCCTTTAAAAAGCAACAGTTTTAAGTCTCTTTCTACTGCTGCCTCATCTTTGTTATCCAATTGATGGTCAGAGGGCTGACATATTTAGTAATTTATAAATTAGATAAACCTCATCTAATCTATTTCAAAAAATATATCAAAAGCTTAGCTTCGGTGAAACCGAGATTTTAGCTGTTGGCTGCTTGGTGGCCTGTTTTAGATAAACTATTATATATAATTTATTTTTAAAGGGTGTGAACTTCTAAGGTAATTCTGGTAAGAGATGCGTTTATGTAATTGTTTAGAGTTTAATCCTGGAGGGACAGGGTTAAGAACATACTAAAAAGAACTTACTGTACCCCTACCTTGTAAAATAGCGTTAGCCCTACGTGGCAGAAATTAGTCACCGAAAAGATAATCAAGTGTGACAAGCCAGGTTTTCATTGAATTGACCGAACATTGGTAAATTACCTATTTGACAAGCAAGCCTTACTTTGGCGAACAGGGTGACTCGCTTTAAAATAAGTACCATAAAGGTTACTGGCGTCAAGCAAGCCAACCAACTGGAATAGATGGGTCTAGGCTGGCTTCTGAAGTCATCAGCAATAATTGATTCGCTATACAAGGAAACCAAGCAATTAACTGATTCCTGGAAGCAATGAGGTGGAGTCTGGCCTGCCGTCCACCCTTTTTATCAATTTGCAAAAGAATGCAAGTCCTCAAAACAAGCCAATAGCATATAATTATTTTTCACATTTAATTAAATATCATGTTGAAATACAGATTTGCCACTTTTCTGTTATTCCTCTACTCGCTCGCTGCTCAACGCCCAGCTCAGTACTATTTTTTTTGTACGTGGGGGAGTTTAGCTGTTATGCATAGTCTAATGTCGTTGCCCATCCCGAACTTTGCCGGCACCCCTGGAGGATCTCTGAGAGTTCGAGGCATTGGTGACCTTCTTGACAGCCTCTCCAGACTTTCTAATCCTAAAGAGGCAGATTTTGCAGCGAGAGAAATACATCGTGGAGAAAAAACCAAAAGCAGTCACTTCCTTTGCGAGGAGGATTTCGAATATCTCTATTGTCCAACATTCAAGTTTCTCAAACAGTATCTTAAAGAGCATCTCAAGCTGCCCAGTTTTTTTCGAGGACCTTTGGTGATTGAAGCACTGGTTGCTAAACCAACTTTAAATTGCCTAGAACATTCTGTTAAAGCGCCAAGCGGTAGGGGTGGAATTTATAGTGCTTTGCACCTAGCTAGAGAAAATTTATACCAGCTTTTCTCGAGCGCTGTTTTTTTTCAAGCGTTGAATTCCGGCTGTACAGGAGAAGTTATAAAGCATATCAGTGTAATTCAGCAGTCTAGTTCTGCTGGTTCCAAGTCAATATCTAATGATTTTCATTTGGGTAGGGCTAAATTTTAAAGTCTTTTCTATAACTTTTCAAACATTTCCTTTGATTATCCCACCTATAAAACATGCATTTAGAGTTAAATAGGTTCTTTTCATGCTGCCCTTTTTTGTCTAAACAATTTATGAAAGCTACACATTTTATCATTTAATCAAACTTCAATTTAACCATTTTTCTTTAGAAGCTAAAAAAACTTCTGACAACTTTTGTTGGTCGACCAGAAGGCTTTTCAGAAGAGACTCGCCGCCCAATGTAGAGGTAGAGCCTCACAATGGTTTTCTCTCGAGCCCAGGGCAGATGAAACTTATTTTCTTCTTGAGCATTTTCATTCTCATAGCCTCTAGCATCATCTTGGCCCTGGGGTTGTTCTTTTTCTACCGCGTCAGAAAATTGCAACGTGCGTCGCTTCAAGGTTGCGACGAAACACAGGCAAAAGCGAACCCCAATGAAACCATGGTTCTAGAACCAAAGGAGTTCCCTCAAAAAAGTTTAGGCTCAAGCGACTTTAAAACTTTGGTTACCCCAACCTCCTCCAACGAAGAGTTTTTTCTGGCAAACACTCTTGATTCAGAAACCATTTGTCAACATTCGAGCTCCTCGACTGTTTCTAATACAGACAGACAGAGCTATTTCGAGGATGAGGAAAAAATGGGGCATCTGGCTGCCACGGTACACTTCAGATACCAGCCCGTCCTTGCTGATGAACTTTCGCTCGACGTGGGCGATAGAGTCTTCATACAACACAAGTTCGATGATGGCTGGGCTATCGGCATCCATATGATTTCCAGAAAGGCGGGCGCCTTTCCGATGGCATGTCTTACAAGCTCCACAGCCTGCGTCAAGACCCACTTCATCCGCTTGTAGCTCTCACGTGTTCCCACACTGCACTGCAGCTGCGATAGCTCGACGAGTTTCTTCGCGTCGGCCCTTTCGATCCGCGTCTAGGGTTTAATTGCATTTTGCGGATCTATCATTCTCAATCTCGCATCTGGCTCAGCATTTCCTAGAAGACTTGGTCTTTCAAGGTGTAAAATCATTCTCATCGCAATATAAATCCTACTATGGTTAGCTTTAATTTATAATATCCAAGGCTCCATAGTTCCAATTATTTTGCTTCTATTAAAATTTCCAATAAAAACCCATCCTCTATTAAGGAAAATATTACCCACAAATATGATTTGAAAATGATTAACCATATAAGAAATATACTTAACTACAAGATAATACTTTTAAATAGACCAATTATAATCTCTGATACATCTGACAACAAGGCAACCTATGATGGGGAAGCAAGAAATAGATGAGGGTAGGATAACTTTATCATACGATAGGTTTGGCCTTTTAAGCTTAAGGTATCGCAGCTTGATCCTGATAGTATTCAAGGATCAAGTACGAGTGGGGGAGAGCATGTGGGTGAATGTCATGTGACTGAACTATCTTATAAGCAAAGGGGAAGACAGCCAAATAGAAGCTGGGGAGCTTGGAATTTTCTCCCCCAGCACACTCCCCACTTAAGGGATCAGTCTGATGTAGTAGGGCACCAGGGGGGTCTAGGCTTGACAGTGGGTATAAGGGTGCTGGAGTGATCTCCTTTTGCAACTGAACCAACAAGAGTTCAGTATTTGAATTGGGGAAGACAATAGTCCAATAGAAAGTACGAGAATCAATAGAATAAGGTATGGTTTATTGTAGAATATTGTGATTAATATACTATATGGGGAAAGCCACAAGGCCACAAGGGGGTGGCATGTTCTATGTAGGGTTCAAAGCCAAGGAATAACTTGTGCGGGGATCAGCAGGTCAAATTGGTAGCGCTCCTAATTAGGAGAAAGTGCCCGCAGTTTGACATTGTCATCAGATTAGTTCATGTTGTTAGATACATCAAGGGGCAACTCATCAAGCGCCCCTGTGTATTGTAAGATACATTGGCGGGCAAGTCTGAAAACTTGGTTGCAACACCTCTCCTTGCCCCCTGCTTGTTGTCAGACACCAGGATTGGAGTTTGCGGGAGATCTTGTCAGGATTGACAATTCTTCCTCTCTAGAAGCCTGGGGCCGGGAGCAGGAATTGAACCCCAAACCTGGATTTCTTTGGGTATTTTCAAGCTGATAGGTGTGATTGTCATAGCTGTGGCTATCTTGAAGGGCCCTAGGTGATTGGGTTCCAGTTTGGCTGAATTGGGATTGAGGGTGTAGACGGGGTCACCTACAGCATACCTGGCCTCAAGGTGCTTAGTCCCTCTCTCAATTTGCTTATGTTCAATTTCTTGGGCCTTGGCACGCCACTGGCTCAGGGATGGAGTTGTCAACAAAGGGGGTTTTCTAGGAACTGTGGACCGCAAATTCCCTTGTTCTACTCCTGTCAAGCTGTCAGGTGTTCCAAAGGCCAAAGCGCTGGGGCTGAACCTGGTGCCTCTGTTGATTTGCGCTTGTAAGATTAGTAGGGCAGTGGGCAGGTGTTCAGTCCACAAGGTATTGGGATGTTCTTGTGAGAACTTGGCAATCAGTTGAACCAGCAAGCTGCACAATTTCTCTACATGTCCATTGGCTTGCAGATGATAGGGGGTTGTGACTATTTGTTGGAGGGCATTCTTGGCACAGTACACCTTCATAACCTGTCCAACAAGCTCAGGACCACCATCTGTGATGAGACGTTTGGGGCGCTCAAAGCAGGCCACAATTTCCTTGCCAATGAAGTGGGTGATTGTGGTGGCGGTGTGATTGGTGGTTGCCCATGCAACTGGACAGTGGGTGAAGTAATTGATGGCTGTTATGATGTACTTCTTCCCCAGTCAGTCTTCAGGTAGGGGCCCAACTATATCAAGGGCCCACTGTTTGAAGGATTCCATGGCTTTAATAGGCAGGACAAACTTGGGAGGTGCAGGTTTGGATGTGTTCTTATTGCAGAGCACACATATTTTGAGGAGGTCCAAGATGTCTTGACGCATATGTAGCCACCAAACCTTACATTTCATAATTTTGAAGAGATTACATACTCTGACATGGCCCAAGGTGCAATGGTAGTACAGTATGGTGTTGCCTTGCTGTGTGGTGGAAATATAGGGTGTCTTTTCTCCTGTCTCTGCGCGGCGGCAGGCATTGCCCGCATTGGTGGTGAACTGACTTTTGTTGCCCTTTAGCTTGGAAATAGTTATCAAATTAAGGCCTTTGTAACAAGTTGCTTCAGGACAGAGGTAAAGCATGGGCCAGTGTGATGATCCACATGTTTGGTGGTTTTCAGGGGGGGCTAATGTTGGTCAAGCAAGAGTTTGGTTGTTTGTTTGTTTCAGGTGAGCCTAGTAGGTAACATAGGGCTACTAGGGGTAAGTAGGTTGAGCCTAGTAGGTAACATGGTCAACTAGGGTAAGTAAGGCCTGGCTGGTAGGTAACAAAGGACTACCAGAGGCAGATGTTGCCTCCACCCAGCAGAAGATGTTGGCTGCTTTGGGCTATAGTGCTTCACCTAGCAGGGAACCATGGCTGAGAGAGGGTGAAGACTGAAATAGCAAGCAGGGAACTTTGTCTGTCTGGGGGGAGTAGGTTTTAGACCCCTGGCAGGTAACATGGGCTGCCAGGGAGGGGAAGAGCTTTGAGGGCTCTATGTACCCTAATACGCTTACAGGAGGTCTGTGAGCAAGCACCCTACCTAATGGACTGGTAGGGTGTCCTTGTTTATGCCCCTATGAGAGCTTTGGGGGTACCCAAAGTGAGCATTGGAGGGCATAGATTTTCTCAGAGGTGTCACCAAGGCGGCTTGCTTGGGGAAGCAAGCTGCAGAACTTGGTGTGATCAGGCCTCTGTGAAGTGGAGCTGATTACTCTGCAACTGAAAGCCCAGACTTAATCACCTGGGTGAGTAAAGACAACACATAGACATTGATCTATGGTTGAATGGCCTAAGTGGATTGCCACTTGCAAGGGCCCAGTCAAATGCCAGTTCAATGTATACTCATGCCTATGTCTACAAGTTCTGATAATGGGGAATGAGATAAAGAACTGAGGTGGTTCACGGAATTAGCAGAGAAAACTAGCAGAAGGGACTGTTTGGTCACAGTGAAGGCTAGTTGATGGACTGTTAATTCATATTGAATGGCGGAACCAATATGGTTCAGTATGTAGAAGGAACAAAGGAAGTTCCTAGTGAGGATTTGTGGAGGAACTGGTTGAGGATAAGTTGAAGGACAAGAAGATTATGATGCATTAGTTGATCATAAAGCAGGATGGCCAAAGGACCTGAAGTTGGTGCTGAAGAACTAAAGAGCTGATTTTAGTGGCTTTTGAGAGGAAAATAGATAACAAGAAGCAGTTAAATAATAACACTGCCTGATTATGATTAAAAAAGATTGAAAATCATACAGTGAAAAAGAAAGAGAAGGAAAAATAATACATAGTTTGTTAGAACTATAAATTTATTTAAAAAGAAGGATTAAAGAAGAAGGGAGCTGGAAAGAAGCTGGAAATGGAACAGAGAAACTATAAGGGCAAAAGAGTGAATTTTGCCAAGAACAACTAGGAGAGGCAAATGTCACAGTAGGTTCCATAATGCCAAGTATTGTACTTCCAAGTAAGAAGGATTGGAAGGCCGGGAAACTTGTATCAAAATTGACCAAGTTAACGGATTTAAACCAAACAGTCGATCAAAAATGGGTCACAGCTGCTCCAGTCTGTCAGCTGAAACCAGCTCTCCCTTGCAAACTGACGTTGATAAATTGGCGTGATATGAGGGTCACCCAATATGAGCTTGTTAATCAGCATGGTTGTCAGAAACTAGTCACACAAGGGTTCTTTGCAACCTGGACCAGATACTTACTTGACAATGTGGAAGGAATAGGAGGTCAAGACTCAGGTGGTATTGTTTAGTCAATTTTACTGATATATATTGAATAATTTTCCCTGTTTCAACTCTAAGAGTTGAGTCCTCCTAAATTTACTCAATAAAAATCAATTATCCCCAGTTCTAATTTTAAATTTGAAAAATGCACCCTGTGATCAGGTTGTTGCAGTATATCCTGTACAATCTGATTCTGAACAGAATCATTTCAGGAAGATGGAGCCCAGCATCTGGAACTTTGTTGTTGGCGCCACCAAATGTTAATTTCATTCCAGCCAATTTTGTAGCTCCTCCCCCATTCTGGAAAATGAAAATTGTGTCACTTTTCAATGCCCAGAATTCTACGCTGAAGATGCATTGATGCTTTCCCAGGTCATTTATCTTGGTTTACTCTGGTTAGGACTAATTGTTCTACTTAATCCTGGAGTTACAATTGGGAATTTCACAAAAAAATATTTGAAGTTGCGTTGGTGGTTAATCATCAATTCTATGTGGATTTAGGTGGTAATTCCCCATAATTTAGAAACAACTTCATATTATCCAGTGATTTCTGTCACATTACTCAACTCTTCTATGTCTGAGTTTTTGGAAGCAGTTTGTCATGAATTTGTGTTTCTTTTCTCCTGCTCCATCAAGATATCTGTGTTTACCATGTTTATTTGCATCAGTTCATTTCTGAGTTTTCAGTTTGGGCTTTTCTTTAATTTGTGGTTTCCATCTCCGGTTGCAGTTGTAGAGACTGGATCCTCTGTTTCCTATTTCCGTCGTGTCATGTCATTTTGGCGCCCAGATTATTTTCCTGCCCCACCCACTGATGAAATTTTGTGTGAAGTTTTGTCAGCATTATCATTTTATTCCATCTCTAGCCTTAGTCACAAATCCCAAGTTTACCATGTGATGACAAAGGTTTCTGAAGATGCCCGTGAATGGTTGTTGTCCGCGGTGGAGCGCAATCCACGTGTTTTAACTGATAGTGCATCTCTATATCCTTTGTTAAAAAATTTGTGTGTATCTATTGAGGAGCTCAAAGTATATTGTAAGCTGTACACCTTCCATCAGGGTACAACTCTGCTTTTGGTATTCCTTCCTCAGTTTCTTACCTACTGCTGTACAATTGATGTTCCTGAACTGAATAAACTCTCAGCGTTGTGGTTAGCAGTTGACCAGACTGCCCAGGATTTGGCGTTTGGGATTCCCCGTTAACCATAACTGAGGCCCTGGTAAGCCAAATTCTTTCTCTGGTCTCAAATCTGTCTACTTCCAAACAAGGTACATTAGTAATTGAGGATAAACCCGCTGCACGCTCTTGGTTTTCTGGTCCCTGCTCCACGGTAGTCCCTTCCAACCAAAGCCAAGATTGTTCTCACCCTAGCTTGTCTCAGCTACAATTGGCGGTGGTGAACAAACCCAGTGATGTAAAGGAGGCCCTGTAGTGTCTGTTCCTGATAGTTCCTTGGCAATGCTTCAGCACGTTGTACCTACAAAATCTTCTGTTATTACGTCCAAAGAGTTGCCCCTTGTTTCCATTGATTGTGATAACCCCGTTCTTCCAGCTGCCGTCCAAGAAATGATCAAGCGATACTTCCAGGAGCATCCTTCCTCCTTAGCTGCCGTCTGTACCGTCAATGAAAAACAAGATCCTGCCAAGATTTCTACCTTTGCTGCAAATAAATCCACTTCTGGTTACTTCTTGTTTTATGGTAGCATCAATAATGGTCAAACTATCTATCAGCCAGCCATCTTGTTGGATACAGGTGCTTCTAAAAATTTCATGTGCGTGGAGACTGCTGACTTGCTACAACTCAAGTACCACCTGGGAATGCTTGTTAGGGGTGGAAATTGTCAAATGTTTCCCTCTTTTCAGCTGAAGAAGCCAGTTACTTTTGTAGTTGCAGGTCAGTCTTTTACTACAAGGTTTTCTGTTTGCCCTACCCTTATGTATCCTATCATTTTGGGAGTGAGTTGGTGGAGAGACCATAATGTATCAACCTTACTGGAGAAAAATGAGCTACAGGTGGAACACTCCTTGGGTATAACTATTTGTATTCCGCTGTTGGATATGTCTAAATTGGAGCAATCATCACAGATCATACAATTGTTTCCTGTCCCTGACCCCGTAAGTTCATATTTACCGGCATGTTTGCAACTCTGGTCCGCGGCATTTGACGCCACCAGAGGCGAGGTCCTTCCCAAGCACACTCAGTTTGACTTTGACTTTAAGGTCACTGTTGATCTGATCAGAATTGTGTCTTCTATTTACCCTTTAACCTTGAAGGAAGATGCATGTTTGGAAGAGTGGACTCATGAAATGTTGGCAAAAGGCTACATTTTTAAGAAGGCTTTGTTGATCTGCTCTCCACTATTATTTGTTCAGAAGTCTGATGGGTCCCTTTGTCCTTGTGTTGCCTACAGGAATTTGAATAACATTACAATTCTGGATCCTTATTCTTTACCTCTTGAAGCACAGATTTCTAGGTACATTGAGAAGGCCAAGGTATTCTCAAAACTAGATCTGTTATATGCTTTCAATCAAATCAGGATTGCAGAAGGAATGGAATGGTTAACAGCATTCAGAACTAAGAAGGGTATCTTTCAGTGTTATGTATGCCTTTTGGATTGAAGAATGCCCCAGCTTGCTTTCAGTGGTTAATTGATTCAGTCCTGGGAGATCTCCTAGGTGTTTGTGCCATTGCATATATGAATGACATCTTGGTGTTTTCTCCGGATGAAGAGTCCCATAAGGCCCACTTGTTGGCAGTTGTAGAGCGCATTCTCCAAGCAAACTTGATCATCAAAAGGAGTAAGTGTGAATTCTTAAAACGTAAGGTTACCTTTCTGGGTAATATTATCTTTGAGGATGGCCACACCATTGCCCCTGACAAGGAAGCTGTGGTTTGAGAGTATACTACGCCAGTGACAGTATCCCAACTTTGTAGTTTCTTGGGTACATGTACGTTCTTGAAGAAATTCACCCACCACTTGTCTGAGGTGGCCGCCCCTTTATATTTGGCTAGTGGAAAGACAACTTTAGTCTGGAAGCCTGAGTGTGCAAGTGCTTTCTCAGCAGTCAAGGCTCTTTTGTTGTCCTCCCTAGTGTTAAGACATGTGGATCCTGAGCTCCCTTTTGTGGTTTCTACCAATGCATCTAAATACGCTGTGGCTGATGTGCTGTTGCAGACAGCTATTGACGGGATCAAGAGACCTGTAGGGTATTTCTCCCAGAAGATGGAGGCTCAAGAACACAACTACATGATTTACAACAAGGAATTTTTAGCTGTTGTGAAATCATTAAAGCATTGGCACCACCATCTCATGTTGGCACGTCATCCATTTGTAGTAAGAACTGACAACAAAACTCTTCTATATTATCAACAACCCAGGGTTTTGTTGGGTTGTCAATCCAGATGGCATGGTGATCTGACAAGATACAAGTTCTGCTACAAGTTTATTAAGGGATCTGACAATCACTTGGCCAATGCTCTAAGCAGGAATCCTTCCCATCTCCCAGATGCTAGTATAGACGTCAAGCTTAACACACATACTATGATTTCAGACAAGGCTGTGGTGCCCTTTGTATTGCCTTCACCAGCTACGTTGGCCACCATGTCCTTAGCTGAGGGTGCAGACCTGGACTTGTATTCCAAAGTTAAGTTTCTGCAACCTTTGTCCAAGGGTTATGATAGGCTATTGGAGCTAGCATGTGCAAAACCAGTAGGTCAGCCTCAGGGTTATCATAAGATTGGTCCAGTCCTATACCATCAAGGTTGCTTGTGGGTTCCTGAGGGCACTATTTGATATGAAATCATGGAGGCTAATCATACCTGTCCAACGGCTGGTCATCCAGGGAAAAACAAAACAGTGGAACTAATATGCCGCCAGTTTTCCTGGAAAGGTTTGACTGTGCAGGTAGCAGCTTTTGTTTGTGATTGCCTGGTATGTGTCTGATCCAAGGCCAGTTGGAATAAGACTACTGGTTTACTGGTTCCACTTCAGCCTGCTGCAGGCCCCTGGACGTCAGTGTTGGTAGATTTCATCAGTGAGCTTCCCTATTCTAATGGGTTTAACGCAATCATTGTGGTAGTTGATTGTTTCACAAAGATGGCACACTTTGTACCTTGCTCAACCACAATTACTACAGTGGAAACTGCTAGGTTATTTTTGAACAGAATCTTCTCTTTACATGGCATCCCAATGGAGATTGTAAGTGACTGTGGTCCTCAATTTATTGCTCAGTTCTGGGAAGCTTTTACTGGAATCCTTGGTATCAAATTGTGCTGTTCTACTGCTGTCCACCCCCAATCCAATGGACAAACGGAGAGGGTAAACCAAAGTTTGGAGGTCTATCTATGTTGCTACACCATGCGTGACAAGATGACTGGTGTGATAATCTATCCATGGCAGAGTTCACATATAATAACGCCCCGCACACATCAACTCAAGTATCACCATTTTATGCCAATGTGGGTTACAATCCTTCTTCCAACATGGGTCCTTGTTTGGTTAGCAATGTGGAAGCTGCAACTAATCAAGCCGCTGTATTAAAGCAGGTCCATCAGGAGCTCCCAGTTACTCTTGCTGCTGCCGTGACAACTTACAAGAAATACGCAGATTGCAAGCGCCAGGAAGGTCCAACTTCCAGGCCAGGTGATCTAGTCATGGTTGATGCTTTCAATATGAAACTTAAGGTTCCCTGTCGTAAATTAGGTCCCAAGCAAGTTGATCTCTTCAAGGTAGAACATCAGATTGATCCCTCTGCCTATCAGCTGGATTTACCTCTTGCTTTCAAGATTTTTCAAACCTTCCATGAATGTCTTCTTACTCCCATCAAAGGAACAGAGACCCCCTTTTCCCAACCTATTCTTGTGGAAGGAGAACCTGAGTATGAGATAAATTGAATTTGGTTTCCTGCAAGAATTGCCGCTGTTTGGAATATTAGGTATCTTGGAAAGGTTATCCTGATTCTGAAAACTCTTGGGTTCCCCACTACAATTGTTCAAATTCCTCTGATCTGATCCACGAGCTCTACAAGCACAATCCCACTGCTATTAGTCACCCTGAACTTACCCTTGCTGCAATGAAACTCCCACCTGCCCATAAGAATTTCTCTTTATCCCATCTTCCAGATGGTGGTATTGTGCCCAGGGCTAAAGCAGAGGGTAATGTCACGGTAGGTTCCATAATTCCGGGTATTGTCCGTCCAAGTAAGAAGGCTTGGAAGGCCGAGAAACTTGTATCAAAATTGACCAAGTTAACGGATTTAAACCAAGCAGTCAATCAAAAATGGGTCACGGCTGCTCCAGTCTGTCAGCTGAAACCAGCTCCCCCTTGCAAACTGACATTGATAAATCAACGTAATATGAGGGTCACCCAATATAAGCTCATTAATCAGCATGGTTGCTAGAAACTGGTCACGCAAGGGTTCTTTGCAACCTGGACTAGATATTTACTTGAAGATGCCAAAGAAATAGGAGATCAAGACTCAGGTGGTATTGCTTAGTCAAATTTTCTGATATATATTGAATAATTTTACCTGTTTTAACTCTAAGAGTTGAGTCCTCCTAAATTTACTCAATAAAAATCAATTATCCCCAGTTCTAATTTTAAATTTTAAAAATACATTCTGTGATTAGGTTGTTGCGGTATATCCTGTACAATCTGATTCTGAACAGAATCATTTCAGGAAGATGGGGCCCAGCATCTGGAACTTTGTTGTTGGCGCCACCAAATGTTAATTTCATGCCAGCCAATTTTGTAGCTCCTCCCCCCATTCTGGAAAATGAAAATTGTGTCACTTCTCAATGCCCGGAATTCTACACTGAAGATGCATTGATGCTTCCCCAGGTCATTTATCTTGATTTACTCTGGTTAGAACTGATTGTTTAACTTAATCCTGGAGTTACAATTGGAATTTTCACAAAAAAATATTTGAAGCTGCATTGGTGGTTAATCATCAATTCTATGTGGATTTGGGTGGTAACTCCCCATAATTTAGAAACAGCTTCATATTATCCAGTGATTTCTGTCACAGCAAAGGGACAAGCAACAAGCAGGTTCAAAGTTGCAAAAAGTTGGAAAAAACAGGAGAAACACAGAAAAACATTGAAAAATCAAGGGGTCAAAATTTGCCTAAGTAAAACATATGTGGAAGCGTTCAAGATTCACCAGGGAAATGTGACAGGAACTGCGGTAAAACTGTTTGAAACAAGGAGCAGTTGTTTACCCAGAGCAAGACAGCTTTGGGTTTGAACCAGGGTCAAGAACAGGTCATCTGGAAAAACCTTTTTGGCAAAACCGTTGAATCAAGGTGTGTGATTGGCTGCAAGCCGGAGTCTATTTGATCAGTGTTTTAAGGGCTTTAACTTAAGAGTTAAAGCCTAAAAAATGAGGAGCAGAAGCAGAAAATCCAGGGCTTTTTATTGGCCAAAGTAAGTTTAAAGGTTTAATATATTATAGAAGAAGAAAAACAGGATAGTTTAAGCTTTGAAGAACCAGAGTTCTAAGAGAGGTTTTTGGTCTGAAATAAGGGGCTATAAAAGGGAGAGCTATCTGAGACTCTTCAGGGACTGGATCAAGTGGATTACAAAGGCCAAAATAGCTACAGAAGGAGCAAAAGACCAAGAATAGGAAGCTGGAGCTAGGCGCAGACCGCAGGAGCCCAAGATGGGAACACAAGTGCCCAAGATCAAGGAGCAGGAGCAAAAGACCAATTACAAGGAGTCCAAGATATTTTTGGAGGACTCTAAGTATTAGCAAATCCATATTGTTTCCTGGACCCCCCGGGCCAAATACCAGAAGTTTTCTAAGGGGATCATCCTTCTGAGAGTAAATAAAAGCCCATTTTGACCCCTATACATATTTCTGAGATACATTTCCCCTTACTAGAGAATGACAACCCCTTCCAGCCGGTCCCTGGCTACAATCCAGGACACACTTGGGGACTGGTGGCCAGGAACCCCACAGCCAGTCTAGATCCAGGCTGTTGTCCCTGGTGATGGACACTATGTAGAGCCTTGAGAGGGCGTCAGCTGTGACAAGTTCCTTCCTAGGCTTATACTCAATGTGCAACTGATAGGGGGATAGAGGCTTGATCCAGCCTTCCTGGCGGCGTGTCAAGTGTGACTGTGCGTTTAAGTACTGGAGCAACTTGTGATCTGTCAGGACATGGGGTGGAAAGGTGGCCCCTTCCAGGTAACAACACCATTTCTTGACACAGTGCACAATTGCTGCTAATTCTTTATCATGTATGGGGTAACATTGTTCTGAGTCAGTGAGCTTCCTAGATTTTTATGCTATGGGAAGGAAAGCACCCTTTTCAGTTTCTGCATGTAGCACATCCCCTATGGCTCTATCAGAGGTGTCAGTCTCAAGTTCATACTGACAGTTCCAATTAGGGAACTGCAATACAAGTGCAGTTGTAAGTCTTTGCTTTAACGTCTCAAAGGCTTGATCTCTGGCAGGGGTCCAATGAAAGCGCTGTTTGGTTTTTAGAAGTTTGATGAAAGGTGCAATAAGTTCTCCGCAATTGGGAATGAACTTGTGCATGTAGGCTACCATGCCTAAGAATGTACATACCTGGCTCACATTAGCGGGAGGCAAAATGCTGGTGATTGCCTTGATTTTGGCAGGATAAGGCTTTATTCCTTGGGCAGAGATGGTGTGCCCAAGGAACAATAGCTCTGACTTGAGGAATTCATATTTGGATGGTTTAGCTTTTAGCTGATTTTTCCAAAGGGTGTTGAGGACAGCACAGAGGTGTTAGAGATGTGTGGTTTGATCTTGACTGAAGACAATAATGTTTTCAAGGTACAAAACAACACATTTCCCAATCAGTTCCTCAAATGCTTTGTTCATCAACATGGCAAAGGTGGAAGGAGAGTTGGTCATTCCAAAGTTCATGACTCGACACTCAAACAACTCATAGCGTGTGCAGAAGGCAGTTTTTGCCTCATCCCCTGGTGCAATGCGGACCTGGTTGTACCCCTCAGTGAGATCAATCTTGATAAAGGTCTTTGCACCCACAAGTGTGTTAAACAGGCTGTCAATCAACACCAGGTGATACTTGTTTTTAACAGTCACCTCATTTAAGATGCGGTAATGTGTGACTAAACAAAGGGACCTGTCCTTCTTGGCTACAAAGAAGACAGCAGCCCTGTACAGCAAAAGCAAGGGGCAGATAAAGCCCTTGTTGAGTGCGTCTATAAAGTGCTGGCAGAGGATCTCATCTTTTTTGGTGTCAGGCAATAGAGAGGACGTGCCTTGGGCAGTGACCCTTGCAGTTTTACAGCATGCCAATATTTGGGTAGTGTCAGGATTGACAATTCTTCCTCTCTGGAAACCCGGGCCCGGGAGCGGGATTTGAACCCTGACCCTAGATTCCCTTGGGCTGCCTGCCCGCTTTTCCTGAAGTCAAGCCCCCACAAGCTGATACCAATAATGTTGGCCCAAATGGTAAAACAGGCCAAACCAAGGAAATCAGCGCACCAAATAGAGGACTAATCAAAGCGCCTAATGGAGGTTCTGAAGCAGTAACTATTAGCTTCATGAATTTTAAGTCTACACTAGTGGCCAATCAAGAGCCGTCCCCTGAAGGAGGCATGGGCCTGAGGTTCAACCCCATGACCACGGCTCTAGAGCAAGATAATCAAGTAGCTAATTTGAGATTTTTGACCAATGAAAGAACTCCCAGCCCAAGTGCCATTTTGCTGCCTTTGAACCCAAGCACCCAGATCCCCTGGGCCCCCCCTTCCCAATGCCCTGATAAACCTTCCATGAAAAATATCAAGTTTAGAAGTGGGGTGCTATATAGACCAAAGGATCCTGCGCTCCAAACTTATTGCCATTTTTGAATAAAGGTTATGTTATTTTGGCTTACACAGCTACTGCCTTATTTTTCTTTGCCATCTACCAATTCAGTACAAGATCTCCAGGCCCTCCTGTCCCTCTGCCCGCAGTTTTCTGCCCTCCAGGTGCACCCTTTGGCCCCGTTCACTTCACCAATTACCCTTTGAAAGCCAAATACAAGGATTATACCCCGGAAAAGATGCTTGAATTCAATCCTTTGGCCCACATACAATTAGCAGTTAGATACAACCGTCAAGGCCTGTGGATATTCTCAACTCAAATTGTTTAGAGGAAAATTCAACTACCTTCCTTCTTACAATATCCATATGGAAATGCCCGTGACACCCAAGCCTATGCCTGCTTCCTCACCCAACCTCCCAACTGACCACACTGGCAAGCTATTTGGGATTGTATACATCACCCTCACAGGGGTGATTGACACTATAATCCTGCCCTTGGCCCGTGGTCTTGGGTGGGAAATTTTATCTCCTACCTTTTTAAGTTAGCTCCTCTCTTGTGGTGGGCTCTGCCTGCTAAAACACTGGCCCAAGTTACCCCTGAAAACAATGGGCCGGCCTCCTGAGACTGGATCCCTGACAGGTAGGGGGTAGTTGTTCCAATGTTTCACTGAAGACGTCCTTATATTCCTCAAGGAGAGCAATAAGTGCTGGTGGAGGTGGAGTGGTCAAGGGAGGGGTCGCAGATGATTCAGCACAGATAACTTTGACTGAACATTGGTTAAAGTCAAGTTTCCTTGAAGTCATACAAGCCTGTTTCCGTAATTCTAACAAACACAGTATCATGGAGTAGCTTGCTCATCTTGACAGGAAATATCTGAAAACCAACTCCATTTGTATTGAGGGTAATCACAGATGTATCCCAGTCAATGTAGGGGTGGTTGTGACAAAGCTAGTCAAGGCCAGCAATTACGTTGTGGCTGAGCCTTGCCATGATTGGCCCAGAGAGTTTAACCTGAATGTTCCCTATTCTCATAGAGAAGGGTACCGTCTCATGGATAATTGCCACTCTGCAGAAATCAGCTACTTTTACTTCCTTGAATCTGCTTGTCACTTGGTTAACTTTTTGGGAGTCAGCAAACGCTTTGTCAACCAAAGTGATTGGACCCAGTATATACCAATAGTTTGTGAGTGTTCCCAAAAAATTGGAAGGTATAGGCCAAGTGGGTAATTTTATTTGGAGAGTGACTTGCTTGGAGGACAGGGTCATTGCTGTGAACCTGGATTACGTCAAGGGTTTCAACTTCATGCACACTGTAGTTGCAGGGATTCTTTACAAGGAGGGATTGAGAATGAGGGTCAAATGGGGTTGTAGAACCTCTTGTAGCTACAACCCCCAGGCTTTTCCCAGATCCTCAATTTGAGCTAGTTGGAGTTCCTCCTTACGGGGACGCTTAACCCCATTTTCCTGTTGGTGTGGCTGGCGGCGGCCTACTTGGTTGTGGGCACTACCAGGTGTAGGACAAGGTTGGGGTGGTACGTCATTGGAGCGGCAGAAGCCCACTGAAGCCTGATTATTGGACTCCATGATGGCCTTGTAACAGTTGTCAATGGAGCTGCAGCAACCTATGGGAACCCACTTGCAGATATGGGGGTTGAGCCCATCAATTATCAAGGTAAGGAGCATGGCATTCCCATTGGTCACAGCTTCTGGGGCAGTGGCTAGAGCTTGTTGCCAAGTGATGAGATACTTAGGGACGGATCCAGTTTGTTTAATGGCTAGAAGGGGAGTTCCCACCACAATAAGTGAAAATGTTTCACTATAGCAAGACTTTGTGGCGTCCCTGAACAATACCCAAGTGACATCTATTTCTTGGCTGGCCCAGTTGGTGAACCACACAGCAGTGGGCCCCGTGAGGCGCCCAGACGCAGTGGCAACCCACATGGGCTTGGGTACTTGAAAGACATGGAGGCAGGTTTTGGTAGAATGAAGCCAACTGATGATGTCAGCCCCTTCAACACCACTTACAAAGGATTCCAGCTAAAGGTTGATCATGTGTTGTGAGAGGTCCAACTGGGGTGGGATGACTCTTACAAGTGTGGCCCAAGCCAAAGTCAATTATACACACTCATAAGTACCAGTCAATCTTGATAAAGGATGTACCCATTGGAGATGTCCCCCTTGGGGATTGGTAGGAAGGTTTCTTGATGAGGAGTAGCCTTACAGTCTGTACTCCATCCTTTCTTGGGGGAATTTTCTCTTTAGGTAGGTCATGAACCTACTGTTACTACCACTGTTGCAACTGAACCAATGAGGATTCAGTATTTGAATTGGAGAAGACAACAGTCCAATAGAAAGGATAGAAATAATAAGAATAGGGTATTGTTTATTGTATAATATTGTGATTAATATACTATATGGGGAAAGTCACAAGGCCACAAGGGGGTGGCATGGTGGCATGTTGCATTTAGGGTTCATAGCCAAGGAATAACTTGTGCAGGGATCAGCAGATCAAATTGGTAGAGCTCCTAATTAGGAGAAAGTGCCCACAGTTTGACATTGTCATCAGATTGGCTCAGGTTGTTAGATACATCAAAGGGCAACTCATCAAGCGCCCCTGTGTATTGTAAGATACATTGTTGGGCAAGTCTGGAAACTTGGTTGTAACACTCCTTTCCTTGGATAAAGGTTTACTCTGTGGTGATTCCTGATATCAGTTTTTTAATGGTGTGGAATCTTACAATATGTGTGTTTTGTTCTGGACAGTATTTGATAACCCTTCCTGGTCCCCTGTGTACCGAGTCCAATTTCTTGCAGTTTTTAGCAGGGACTCAGACTGGGGTGCCAGGGGCAAGTGGTTCAACCTGAGAGGCAACTTTATTTTGGGCCATTATTTTGGTGTCAGCCAACTTGGCTTTGAGTCTAATTTTTGGGTGTAGGGTTATGCATTTTTGTGGGTGGTTTTCAATTAAGGATTTCCACATGAGATTATTTATTACATGTGACTATTTATGGCTTGTATCCATAGTGATTTCAAAGGGGGCATAACCAGTTTCTGGGTTGACTCTAGCTCTCAACACTAGCAGTGTATGTTTTACATACTATAGTCATATGTCCTTGTCTTTTCTATTGATGATTTTTATATATATGTATAAGACTGCTGTTTAGTCTTTTCACCCTGCTGGTTGCCTGTGAGATGTAGAAAAAATCTGCAAATGTTTAATTGACTTTTGGAAGTTGGTGTTCACTATGTTTCTGCTGATTTGTGATCCCTGTCAGCAATGATGTAGTCAGGTATGCCATAGTCAGAGATAATTTATCTGTTAATAACATGACATAATGTTTCTTCTTTGTATATTTGGGATCCAGCAGAATTTTCAGCATGTGAAAAAGTTGATGGTTATAATTATAGAGTGTTAACCTGCTGTAAGATTGTGGGTTAGTTGTAGTATTCTACAATTAGTCAGTCTAATAATCTTATCCTTATTACTATACCTGCTTAGGATAAAGTTACAGCCTTGATAAAAGTATCAAAACTGCATATCAACCTTCTGGAAAAGCTTCTCACATAAGACACCTAATCACTTGACTTGCCTATCATAGTACATATATCCAGAATTGCATGTTAGCTTGAGTTACCAAACAATGACACGCAAATAGTCAATAAATTAAATCCAGAGCAAACTTAATTTAGCACCTAAATATCTATTAGGGTCAAGTACCCCTATCTATTTAATTAATGAATCAGCAGGTATCTTGTTCCTTATAAATGACTCAACTCTATATTTATAACTAGGTGGTTGCCTCATCCAAGGGCAGAATTAAAGTTGAATTTAATAATCAATTAAATATAATTTGATTGCATCTTTAGGCTTGTATTACTTATCACATGTTAATTAAAAGCTTATTTAATTGCTTTATTAAAAGATAACTTCAATTATATTTTGAAACAGCAGGCTTGACCCACCAGCAAGGTGCCAAGTAAGCGGGTTTGTGACCTGCAATCTGATTATCCAGTCACCCAAATCCAAGCTAGGAAGTCAACTCAAATTTCCAAATACAACAGCATGAACAGAAGCTGATCTCCTACAGTGGATAACTCATTTTGGCGCTTGACTCATTACCAGGATCAGGTCACCCCCTTCATCATCCCACTGTGTGATCAACACTATCATGTTCCTGCTATCCTTGATTCACATTGACTATATAATCACTATCTCTCAATAAAGATTATTATATAGTTTCTAAACATTTTCACCTTGTAAATTTGCTAAAACAGCACAGTTACAACATTGGTAGCACAGTTAGGTTCTCTAACCTACTTTATTCCCCAAAATTCTGCCTGTTGCCTGTACTTGCTGCGGCCAACAAATCCTCAATAGAATCATATCTGGTCTTCTGCTAGACTGGACACCGTATACGCCTGGTACCAAGATACATGATGGTTTTGCCCATTACCAGAACACAGTGATCCAGCTCCCCACCTTCAAAACCCTGTCAGCACAAGGATTCTTCCAAACACCTGCCGCCATTCCTTGAGCAACCAAGGACAGCGTCATGCCAACCTACGTGGCCCAGAGACTTCAAAGTGCTGCTTTGGAACCTTTTGCTGGAGTTAACGGCAACAACTCTTCAGCATGAATTCAATCTAGCCAGAGCAAGCTGGCCCAAATAGAATGCCCACAACATTTCTGGATTGCAGAAATCTCCATTTGACTTATGCACAATGCTGGCACCTGGTGCAACAAGTGGCATGAGGATCACACCAAGAAAGATTGTGTAAATTCACTGCCACCTCTGGCTTTGGATCACTCAATCTTTCCCTGTCATACCAAGAAAGGTCCCAAAACGCCCGCCAAACCCCTCCATTTGTTGAATGATTTAGCTCACACGGTTAATAAGAGGTTTGTGCTGGCTTATCCTGTGGAATCCCTGCCTTTGGTTGCTCCTTCCTGGGAAGAAACCCTGGTTAATTTGGACTACCTATTAGCCTGGTGTTGTCTGTTTTTAAAAACTACCAGAGCCACCCAATCAGGTGTCGCCACATTGACGCTTGATAACCCAGTTGACCCCCAAATGTCTGGCATCTCTTCCAGTCAATCAGATTTGATTTTGGAAATTGGAGTAAAACTCTCCAGTCCCCCTGAGCCCATCCAGCAAAGTTTTTTACCTAGCCAATCAGGCTCACCCCCAAATGTCATGTGACCAGTTTTTTGCAATCCATTCCTTTTAACCAAGCAAGGGGACTTTCAGTCCCCTGCTTGTCTATTTTCCACTTACATTAAAGTTTGGAGTCACCTGCACCTTAATTTTCTTAATTTTGAGTTGCCTGGAACCAGTTGTGTCCCTAAAGCTCAAAATATTAGAGTGTAGCCCCTGCCCTAAGCTTACCTCTAGCCAGCCGGTTTTGAACCCGGCTTCTCTTCTGGCTCCTTGTACAAGTGTTCTTTCACTTAGTTGTTGTCTCTTTTGCTCTTGCTTTCAAAATCAGAGTTTGAAGCTCAAAATTTCAATTGAATTTTCCTATAATTTCTATTATTATCTTGAATTTTCCTTTAAAAATCATTGTTTTTGAACCTGCTTTTGCTTGCAGTTATAATCCAAGGGCCCCAAGACAACAGCAAGGCTACCCAAACCTGTTCTGCTGTTTTCCCAAGGATTTGCCAAAGACTACCCTAGTCTTGCCATTTTTCTCTCCTTTTTCTCCAGAAATTATACCATCCTACCCCAAATTTTGTGCTGGTTCTTTCTATGATACTGCCGGCTCTTAAATTTGTTGTCTTTTCCTTGGCTCTGTTTCTCTTGCTTCTGTGGTCTACCTCCCCTGACCTGTGGGGGAAAATCTACTCATCGGCCCGTCTGGTAGGTAGCAACCCTGCCAGTCTCTGGGACCTCCCCAGCAGTCTTCTCTTTTCCGGAGAGGCTATGGTTAAGAGCCTGACATGTGAAGATCTTGACCTGGACATTGTGGAGCTTGCTTTGCCTAGTCCTAAAGAGGTAGTGCCCCCCACACCTCCTCTCCCCTCCATGGTTCAGAAGAATGTGATACCCCCTGGGTCCTCCAAGGTGGCCTCCCCCGCTCCTACTTGCACTCCCTGGTTGCTCACCAGCCTGATTCTAATGGGTTTGAACGCCTACTTCCCCCAGTTATCCCTGGTGTCCTCCCTGTGGTCCCCTCTCCAAGCGGTCATCCCAGTTGCGCACTGGATGGCATCCTGGTGGTTTGTTGCACCGGGATGGGAGCCAAACTTAGTTAGTTTAGCCCCTCTCTCTCACAGATTGGGATATCTTCAAGTGGGACTTCCTGTCAGTATTTATGCTTAAGAAAACCACCCTTATTATCATACATTGAGTAAAGAAGCTGACCCAGACTAGCACAGTGAAGGAGCTCACCCAAGCATACAAGGAACTCTGACTATGTGCCCCCTCATATATGGTCTTTGACACCCCAGCCACACACCTCATTTACTACAACACACTTAAGTCACATGTGATGAGACACGTCAATCTGGACCAGGTGACCAACCTGCAGAGTCTTTATTGTAAGGCAGAAAAAGCAGAACAAACGTACAATGCTCTTCACAAGGCACAGACTGAGAAAAGAGAGCAACCCAAGGACTCTCACCAAACTGGATATTATAACTGCCCGCCTCCTGGAAACAACAACAACTCAAACCACAAACCCGCAGGTTCAAATGGGCACAGAAACAGGAACAATGGACAGTCAAATTTTACCCACTTCTGTGTCACTGCCACAAAAGATAATCAGGACAAGGGAAAATCCCAGGGAGAGCACTAAGCAAGCCAAGCTCTCCACAAAACTCCTGACTTGCCCAACAATGAGTACCAACCCAAGGGTGTGGATCAATGTCCAATGATTAAAGTACCCTTGAAAGACCCAGTACTTTACACCATCACCAGACATCCCAATAAACTGATGACTTATCCTTTTTGCTTTTGCAGTTACACTGGCTCAGCGCTCCTGGACTCAGGCGCAGATCAAACCCTTTCCAACAGCAACTTTATGGACAAGTTCAGGTTAACCACTAATCCTTCACGGATTAATAACATGGTTCTAGCTGATAAACATCACATTGCTGCAACACAAGAGACTGCCCCCTTCTCCATTACGCTAGAGAACCTGCATTCCATCATTCAGGGACCTGTCATTGACTTCTACAAGTTTGACATTGTGCTTGGAATGGACTGGTTGCAAAAGGACAACCCTCATGTAGACTGGGTGACCTCTGTTTTGACCATCAATTGTGAAGGGATAAATCACCAGATATACCTTGACTCAGTGGACAAGCTCCTATGTACCACATCTCTGTGCATATTACAGAAACCCTTGATGAAAAGGAGAACCACAAAGAAAATGACTGGGACTCCTGCCAGTATAAGATTATACACTTCAAGGACCACCAAGATACCACCACACCTCAGGATTGCAAAATTTTAGCCCGCCATCCAGAAATCTTCAAAGAGGCTCTACCAGATTTGCCACCAGAGAAACACATACAGCACTCCATCCAACTTAAGGGAGCTTTACCCAAGGCGCGACCTATCTACCTTTTTTTAAAACCAAGTCTTTATTTCAAATTAGTTGAGGATAAAATGGGGATACCATAGGGGCTTGCCCAAGCGCAACCTATCTACCATCTTACCCCAAATGAGGACAACATGTTACGCGCTTACCTTAAGGAGGCGTTGTAAAAAGGACTTATCCACCCCTCACAGTCTCCCTTTGGTGTTGCTGTATTCTTTGCAGCAAAGAAGGATGGGATTCTTCAACTGATTATGAATTATTGAGCCCTAAACAAAGTTACCATCAAGAATTATTACCTGCTCCCACTTATTGACAATTTCTTTGATGCCTTGGGCAAGGCAACTGTCTTCTCCAAGATTGACCTGACAGCAGACTATAACCAGATTTTTATCAAGGAGGAAGACATACCCAAGACAGCCTTTTGCACCAAGTATGGGTCATACAAATATTGTATGCTTAACTTTGGGATGACAAACACACTATCAATCTTTGTTACCTTTATGAACAAGGTGTTTCCCCCACATTTGCAAGCATGCACAAGTGTACTTATACAACATAATTGTCTACAACCCCTTGGTGGAACAACATCATAAGGATTTGGAGGCAGTCTTTGCCACCCTGGCACAACATAAACTGCTGGTCAACCCTTCTAAGTGTCAGTTATTCTACAAACAGTTACCTTTCCTGGGACATGTGGTTTCAAAGGATGTATCAAGCCTGACAACCAGAATATTCAGGCCAGTTGCAAGATGCCACCACCCAAGGACAAGTCCAAACCCTGTACATTCCTGGGGATGGTTGTCTACATACAACAATTTATCTTCAACTGTGGTGTCTTGATGCACCCCTGTTGGCCATAGCTGGCACCAAATCCAAGTATATATGGACCCCCAACACAACCTTTGTTTCTGACGTTTAAAGGATAAACTTACAACTGCCCCATTCTATAGTATCCTAAGCAATACAGAGAGCATCAAATGGAGACAGACGCCTCTGATGCGTCCATTGGGGGAGTACTACAGATCAAGAACATCAACAGCAACTTCCTACCTGTAGCCTACAAGTTACACAAACTGACAGACAGCAAATGTTGCTACCCTAAACATGACAAGAAATTGTTGGCAATTGTGCACTGCCTGGTCAAATGGCGTTGTTACTTGGAACAGCAGGAGTAATTCACAGCATTAACCAACCACAAGTTCCTCATATACTTCAAAACACAAGCCAACTTATCCAGGCACCAGGCGCACTGGATTGAGCTTCTTAAAAGGTTTAACATGTTCATTCAATACAAACCAGGGCCCAAAATTGCCATGGCAGATGCACTCTCTTGCTTGTATGTTAGAGCCAAAAGAGGGGAAACCGGACTCAACCCAGACTGGCCCCTCCTGATACTCCAAACTTAAGACAAAGACTTCCCTTCAGACACTATCAATATCACTAAAGAAACAGTCATCAAAAATGAACACCTCTTCACAGACATATACGGGACACTACACCGCAAGATGACCAATGGAAGCATCATCCTGTATATCCCTATGTACCAACAAGTTGACACCATTCTACGCTATCATAGAGATTTAGGACACACCAAGGGCTGCAATATTTATGAATTTCTCAAGAAAAAGGCATGGTAGCCAACTCTATATTGGGACATCCAAGAAGTTATCAACTAATGTGAAGTGTGTGAAAAATTTGCAAAGAGCAACACCCCGCCTAAGTCTGTGTTGCCCATTTTTTCCCAGTTGCCCTTCAAGGTATGGGTTCTCAATATTGCAGGGGCCATGCCCAGGAAGTACAGCAACATGAAATACATCATCACCTCCATAATTTTTGCCACTTGCTGGCTAGTACACAGGCAGTGAAAACCCACAGAGGCAACAACGTTTGACAATTCATAGGCAAGAAAATCATCAGTAAGTTTGGAAATCCAGAAATCCTTATAACAGATGGGGGCAAGGAATTGACCTCCAAAAACACCAGTGTATACCTCATCAAGAATGGGATCCAGCACACAGTGACAACACCTTACTAACCTCAGGCCAATGGTCAAGTGAAGCGGCTAAACAGTAGCTTAGTGCAAGCCCTTGTCAAGCTCATTGCCGGGAAGCCTGAGGACTGGAATAAGCAGCTACCAACTGCACTTCTTGTATGCTGTACTTGCGTGAACAAATCCACTGGGAAAAGCCCCTTTGAGCTCGTTTATGGCACACAACCCAATATTATTCAAGCCCTCACAGGACTCAAGCTGGAAATTACCAGCAAGGTCCCCCCTTGTTCAGCACCTCAAGTCATCCAAGCCAACAGTGATCAGTTGGAAAAAGAATAGAAATGTTTGCAAAAAACGTTTGTCCCCATCCAAAATAGACACAAAGTTGGTGACAATGCCTGGGTGATGAACACAGACAAGAGCAAGTTACAGCCCAAAAAATGGGCCCCACTATCATCTTAAAGGTAAAAAACAACACTTACCTTGTGCAAGGACTTAGCAAACACAAGCAAGATAAAGTCATCCATAATGAATAATTAAGTCCCTGTAAAGCAAGATAAAAACAATGAGAAACCGTCCTACTAGCCACCAAACAACAGCTAGTCTAATACAGTGTCCAGGCCCCTGATGGCCTCCCTGACAACCTGCCCCCAGAGGAGGCTGAACTTCAATTGGGGGTGTCAAAAAAAAAGACTCATCCCACCAGCAAGGTTCTGATTAAGCAGGTTTGTGACCTTCAATCCAATTATCCAGTCACTTAAAGCCAAGCTAAGAAGTTGACTCAAATTTCCAAATACAACAACATGAACAGAAGCTGATCCCCTACGGTGAATACCTTGTTTTTTACTTGACTTGTTACAAGAATAAAGCCACCCCCTTCACCATCCCACTGTGTGATCAACACTATCATGTTCCTACTATCCACAATTTACAATGACTATATAATACTTATCTCTCAATAAATAATATTATCTAGTTTCCAAATATTTCCCCCTTGTAACTCTGCTAAAACAGCACAGTTACAACACTTGCATAAGACAGGTAGAGTACATTGGCAAGGCTAACATCTCTCTGTAGCTTTAAACATACCAGCAATATCCAAGATTGCTCAACACTATTTCTTATACAGTAAGACAGAAGAAGATTAGAACCTCGCCCCTAGCTACCAAGGAGTATAAGAGAATTCCCCTATATTCCTCCAATGAGTTTACAATCAAAAGTGGCTTAAGTAATCCACAATAATGGATTGTGCTTGATCTTCCCCAGGGGACTGCATGGTGAAGTCTCAGGACTGCACAATGGCTTGCACTTTGAGCCATGAATGTCACCAGGCATAGTAACGCCCTCATCAGCAGAGATTATAGTACTTCTAGGGAACCTTTCTGATACTGCCTTTAAAGAAAAGAAGAATCAAATTCTGGGGTACATGACGTTGAAGGAAAACTTCAGCCTTCTATATATTACTCCTTTAGGCAAATTTAGTGAGTTTGCTCTACCTTTTGACAACCCTAGCATTATGTTGCTTATACCACGCAAATTTCTACAAGGACTAACATAAACCCAAAAGAATCAGGCTTTAGATCTCTTTGAGAATTGTATAGAAGTCTTTGCAGAGCGCAATCATGACTTGGGAAAGGCTTTGGGTGTTAAACACGTGCTGGAAACGCAAGGCACAGCACCTATCAAGAACACCTAATTTGTAAAAGTTTGGCTAATCAGGCAATTGTCAATGATGAACATCAGAAGTTCCTATCTGCTGGTCTCCTTATCCCTAGTAAAATCTCCTGGTCTTTCTCTTTTCTTATAGTGAAGAAAGACTGATCCAATTGTGTGGTTATGGATTATAGAAAATTGAACTCTGTTACAAAAAGGATTCCTATCCTCTACCAAAAATTGACAATACTCTGGATAAGCAGGAACACGCCCAGTATTTCAGCTTAATGAAATTAATCAGCAGGTACTGATAGATAGACCTCCCCAAGGCAGATCAGGAAAAATTTGTTATTGTTACAGAAAAGAGTCTCTTTCAACCAACAAGAATGCCACAAAGACTAGCAAAGGCGTCAGCCACATTCCAACAAGCCATGGATGCTGTGATGGGAGACCTAAAGCTATCTTGTGTGCTTGTTTACTTGGATGACATCAATGTCTTCTTTAAGACGTTTGGACAGCACCTTGAGCACTTGGAAGCAGTTTTTAAGAAACTAATTGCAGCCAGCCTTTGGTTAAAACCAGGGAAGTGCAACTTGTTCAAGGAGCACCTTGAATTCCTGGGGTACATCATCATTAAAGATGGTTTAATACTTGCTCCTGCCAAGGTAGAGGCTATTACGCACATGCAGACTCCTACCAGCAAACAGGATGACCAGGTCATCTTGGGAATTATTGGATACTGCCGCAGATTCATCTATAACTTTGCAGGGTTAGGAAGTCCACTATTCCACCTTCTCAAGAAAGATGTCAAATTCTCTTGGACACCTAGATGCCAACAAGCATTTGAGGGCTTAAAGGCGGCACTCATAACAGAACCAGTGTTGGCATATCCAAACTTTGATTGACCATTCATTGTTCACACAGATGCCAGCCTAACAGCAATAGGGGCTGTCCTTTCTCAGCTGGACTCTGATGATCAAGAACACCCAGTTGGTTATTGCTCTTGTACTTTGAATAGTCATAAGCACAATTATAAGGTGACTGAAAGAGAGTTCCTGGCCATGATCTACAATTTTCAGCAGTTTAGGGTCTACTTGCATGGCATTCACTTCACAGTTGTGACAGACCATGTGTTGCTAAAATGGTTAAATACGTTAAAAGATCTGGAAATACTACTTGTATGATGGGCCATCAAGTTACAGGAGTACAGATTCAAGATTCTTCATTGTGCTGGTGCAATACATCAGAATGCTGATTGCTTATCACCCCTTCCAACTATTTCATTGGTGTTCTCAGCAGCAGATGAACTATACAATAAGCTCATGTTGAAGTCACATTTGTGGGGGAGGACCATCCAAGATTCAGAAAATTCTGAAAACTCTTTTTGTGGATACTTGAGTTAAAGACAATCATTTATTCAAGTTATAAAAAGGAAATTGGTTGCCATATATCTGCCCTTAAGTACGTAAAGACACTGTAGTATCAGAGCATTGCACTGTAGGTCATGGTGGTATTCAGAAAACGCTGTGCTTGTTGCAACAGCATTGCTATTGGGAAGGCATACACTCTGATTTAGCCAAGACACTGGCCGCTTGTCATGATTGCAGCATAGAATGACCAAGGCAATTGTGCTATCAGCAATGTCTGATCTGACCTGGGTTTGCATTTCAAACTGTTGCCATAGACGTAGTTGGGCCTCTTCCACTCACCACTAGTAAAAGCAAGTTTGTGATTGTAGCTGTAGACTAACTCACCAAATGGGTGGAAGCAAAAGCAATCCCCAATCATTAATCTCTGAAAAAAGAAAAGTTTATACTTGAGAATGTACTGTACAAAATTGGCTGCCCTCAGAGCCTATTAACAGATAACAGGACTAGTTTTACCAGCTATATAATGCCCAGACTCAATAAGCTGATGGGAATCCACGGTACTTTGTCAACGCCTTATCATCCCAAATTAATAGTATGTGTCAGGGATCCAACCTTTGGGGGGTTCCTGAGAACTTGCAGGCGGACAGCCTGCAGGCCCAGCAGGGAGAGCCCACCACAAGATTGGGGCTAACTTTACATTATAAGATAACAAATTTCCAAGGACTGCTCAAGGTCTGCTTACAGGCACCATAGAATCAATCAATCTGGTGAGGGTGATATACATCACCCCAAATATCTGAGTGGAAGTGGATTCATTAGTGGCAACAGATTCTTGCGGGCAGTTGGGTAGCAGGGTGAGAGGCGGTGTCATTGGAACCAAATATGCGGGCAGGAAATTATACTTGTCTTGGAATAGCAGAGGGGGCCAGATGATTTTGGTACCCTCTCTGTAAAGGACTTCCATCTCTCTAGTTCTAGCTTCAGGGTTGTGGATGAGGATCTCCTCCAGAGTTAACTCTGAATACGCCAGGTTGGGTGGGTACTCAGTGAAATGTACTGGGCCAAAGGGAGCTCCTGGTGGACAGTAAAGTTTGGGCGGCTGGTCCGCGGTTTCTTGGGGTAGGTGAGCACAGGGTGCAGAGCCGCAAGGAGTAGACTATAAATGAAGTAAAACTAATAACAAGTATGATATGATCTGGTTGAACCAAAGGTTCATGTCACTTTATTGCAAGGGTGGTGATGGGCATCTTCCTGGTGGCCCAGGGTATAAGTATGCCCATCTGTCATGGTAAACCTTTCACAAATTCCGTTGGCCCGTGTTTTCCTGATTACCAGGACTTCCCAGTCTTTAATGGCATCAATCACGGGGGTTATTTCATTGGATGGTTCAAACTGAGAATGCTCAAATTCCCTAGGCAGGTTGTGGGATTGGTCCCCTCTGGGTGGCCCGCGTTCTATGTGAAAATGCTCTGTTTCCCCTTCTGTGTGGGCCTGAGTTATTACAGAATCTGTGGCTGGACCTGCCCGTTGATTGGCTGTTTTATCAGGAACCTTTAGTGTGGAGGGTATTGGCGTAGGTACATTTGGTTCATCAAGATTAAAAGGATTTTCTGAAGTTGAGTTCTGTTCTGATTTGAGCCCAAAAAACTGAGGGTGGCCAGGCAGCTGGCCCTGTGGGCTGGCGGCCCGCGAGATGCCAGGGTTAAATTTTTGTAGTTGAGGCTTTTTGATAAGTATAGTTGATAGGAGTTTGTCACTTGTGACATCATCCCCTTCTCTCCTGGTGCCCTCCTCCTTCCTGGTCCCCTTTTACAGGTATTGTTGTATGGCTTCTTGTGTGTTAGATAGGTTGGAGACCAGTTCCCAGGTGCTTTCTTTGGGGGGGGGGGGGGTAACCTACCCATTTGGCGTAGTACTGTGGGGTCTTGTAGTGGAGGCAGTGTCCATGGATGTACTTTACTTTTTATTTGGTTGAGCGCCCCTCTTGGATGGGTGGAGGGTTGGTCTTTATCTTCTGGTGGAGGAGAGAGGTTCCTTCTTTCTTGAATAGCAGTGATTGGTGGAAGACATTGTGGATTTTCCAAGTAGGCGGCAGCTCTAGTTTGTACGCCACTTCTCCTATTTGCTTTAAAATCTTGTAAGGGCCACAGCAGCAGTGGGCTAGCTTTCTACTGGGTATGTGTAGGGGAACCTTCCGTGAGTCAAGGTAAACTTCATCACCTATTTCCAGAGGTTTCCCGGGGACTCTTTTCTTGTCGGCAAACACTTTGTAGGTCTTAACGGCGCAGGTCAAGTTCCTTAGACAGGTTTCCTGGGTGGCTTGTATTTGTTCAATTCAAGTTTGTCCTGCTGTGTTCTGTTCCTTACTGCCAATGCTAGGGTCCCATGATGAATCAAACTCATAATTGGCCTTGAACAGAGACATCCCAGTGGAGGCGTGATATTTACTGTTGTATGCAAACTGGGCCATGGGAAGCATCTTGGCCCAATTGTCCTGGTTGGTGTTGGCATAGCATCAGAGATATTGATCCAGGATTTGGTTGACCTGTTCAGTTTGTCCATTTGTCTGCGGGTGGTAGGAGTTCAACACACAACGTTTTATTCCGAGGTCCTTCATCACTTGGGTCCAGTAGTGGGAGGTAAACTGGGGTCCTCTATCAGTGATGATTTCTTCTGGGGTGCTGTGTTGTGTCAAGATGCGGTTGTGGAAGTGTCTGGCTGTCTCAGTCACTGTGAAGTGGGTAGTGGTTGGAACAAAGTAGGCCATTTTAGTGAAATGGTTGACCATGACCAGGATTGTGTCAAAGGATTTTGAAGGGGGAGCTCTACTATGTAGTCCATTGATACTGACTTCCAGGGGCTAGCAGGGATGTCCAGAGGTCTCAGTAATTCTTCTGGCTTAGAGAAACACGTCTTGGTTCTTCCGCAGGTTTCACAGCCGTTGATGTAGGCAGCTACTTCTTTGACCATGCCTGGCCATGCGTAGTTCCACTTGAAACTTGAGAGGGATTTGTGTCTACCTGGGTGGCTGGCAATCTCTGAATTGTGGTGGTCAATCAATACATTTGTTTGGGTTGGGCCTTTGGGTACATAGATTCTGTTATGGAGCAGCAGGGTGGTGTCTTTCAGGGAGTAGCCTTCTTTGAGTGATGGCAATCCAGGTCCTTTGTCAGGGCTTCAACTAGCTCAACTGAGTAGGCGTCCTGTTTCTGGGCTTTTATCACATTGGGTTTGCTGGCGGCAATATTTAAGCACTTCAGATGTATCCCTAGGCTGGCGGGGTCTAATAGTGTGTGGGTGTTGCAGTCCTTGATTTTTTTAGAGGAGGGGGTCAAGTCAGCTCTCCTGCTCAAGGTGTCTGGTACTACATTAACCTTTCCTGGCTTAAAGTCAATGATCAAGGTATAGTTGGCTAGTTCCAAGGCCTATCTTGCTTGACATTGGTTCAGAGGGCGTGGTTTGAAGAAGTGGACTAAGTTTTTGTGGTCTATCAGAACCTTTACCAGATGTTCAGCACCGCACAAATATCTGCTCCAGTGCTTCAATGTCTTCATTATAGCTAAAATCTCCTTGTCATATATTGGGTAGTTCCCTTCAGCTGGTAGCATCTTCTTGGAGTAATATGCTTCAGGATGTAGCATACCATCCCCTCCTTTCTGAAGAAGGACCCCACCCACCGCAAAGTTGGATTCATCTGTCTCTAGCACAAAAGGTTTAGCAGGGTCAGGCATGGCAAGGACTGGGGCGGAGGTGAAGGCAATCTTCAGGGTCTCAAAGGCAGCGGTGCATTCCAGGGTCCAGACAAAGGCAACCTTGTCAGAGCACAGACGTGTCAGGGGCAGGGTGATGTGAGAAATTTTTTGGATGAAATCCCTGCAATAATTTTCCAGGCCCAAAAAGCTTCTCACGTCCTTTCTGCATTTGGGTACTGGCCAGGCTGTTACAGCTTCTACTTTGTCCTGCGCCATTGCAAACCCACCAGTCTTCACCACATTCCCAGAAATTCAACTTCAGATTGAAAGAATTTGCATTTCTTCAGCTTGGTGTGTAGGTTGGTCTGCAAGAGTTTTTCCAGTATTTGGTCAAGGTGTTGGAAGTGTTCCTCATGTGACTTGCTGTATATGAGGATGTCATCCAAATACGCCACGTAGAACTGGTCAAGGCACTCACTAAGGACAGAGTTGATCATCCTTTGAAAAGTGCTGGGGGCATTACACAACCCAAACAGCATGACCAAGTACTTGTACAGCCCATATCTAGTTTTGAAGGCTGTCTTGTATTTTTCCCCTTCTTTGATTCTGATCTGGTTGAAGGCGTCTCTCAGGTCATTTTTGAGTATAACTGGGCTTCTGTCAATACATCACATAGGTTGTCAGCATTGGGGATGGGGTAGCGGTTCTTTACAGTGATATTGTTCAGTTTTTGGTAGTTTATGCAGGGACGCATCCCGCCATCTTTCTTTCCTACAAACAGCATGGGCAAAGAGCAAGGGCTTTTTGACACCCCAATGAGCCCTTTTTTTGTCATGTCCTCCAAGTATGTCTTCAGTGCTGCTTGTTTGCGGCGATTGCAGCTGTATATGGGGCCATGGTAGGGTTGGGTTCCAGGTAACAGGTCAATGGTGTGGTCATAGATTGAGTGACTGGGAAGCTGAGTGGCTGCTTCCTCACTGAAAACGTGGCTCCACTTCTCCAAGGAGCAGGAAGACTACCCACCCTGGGTTCCATTCTCAGGGTCAGAAGTGTGTTGGGTTCCTTAATGGTTGAGTTCCTTACTGGTTGGGCCCAACTGGAACGGCACCACATCAAACAAATTGTCTCCCTTCAAGGCAACTGTTTGATTACAGAAATTCAGAATAGCGCCGTGTCTCTGGGACCAGGAGTCCCCTAGGATCAGGGGGTGAGGAAGCCCTTCCAGAATGATGGGAAACGCTGGGTACCAGTTCTGCCCAATTTTCAGGGGCAATTCAGTGGCGCACCTGAAACCCAAGTTGTGAGAGCTATTTCCCATGATTACCTTGACGCTTTTGCTGATGGCCTCCAGTCCAAGGTCCTTGGCAAGGGTGGCATTGATAAAAATCTCCTCTGCTCTGGTATCAATGAAAGCTCCAACAGTCTGGGAGGTAGTGGATGTTCTTACTTTGACTTGGATAAATTTGTACAATTGAGTAGAGGTATTTATTTGTGCCAAGGAAACTGAGGGGTTATTCTTCTTGGGGCAAGCCTTGGTGAGGTGTCTGGGCTTGTGGCAATAAAAGCACAAGCCTTCACAGTAGTGGCGCTGTAGTTCATCAGGGGACATTCCTGGTCTGCCAGGTGTTAGGGCTTTGTTTGCGCGCTAAGCAAAAAGGGAGTGCCTTCTTGGTTGAGGCTCAATCCTCTGCACAAGAGGAGTAATTCATCCAGGCCAAGCATAGGGGGGTGGTGCTTGAAGATCTCCTTCAGGGCAGGGCAAGCTCCTTGGCGGTACAGGATGGCTGATAGCTTGTCCTTGAGTTGGGTTCTGGCTTTCAATTTCAGGAACTTGTCAGTGTAAGCTTGCAGCAATTGTGGTCCTTGTTAGATATCTAGTAAGCTGATCAGGGCGTGATGGCAGGTGTCATGGTTGTTGCCTGTGGCCATCAGTTTGCTCTCAAATTAGGAGTAGTCTAGGAAGAACTTGACATCATTGGCGGTTGCTTTCCCAAACCAGTCCAGGGCATTGCCAGAGAGCATGGAGGCTACTCCAAGGACTTTTGCAGTGTCGTTGGAGTATGAGTTTGTGTTGGCTTGAAAATGGAGGCAGTGGACTGGCATCGCTCTTCTGGCTTCTTCTAGGGTGAGCTTCCCCATCTGGGAAATATCTACCCAGGCCGTGGTCTGGTTTACTATGACGTTCTGCACCTGCAAGTTTGGGGTCTTGGTCTTCTCCTTGCCAGGCAGTGTGTCTTTCTGTTCAGGGTTGGTTTGGTGTCAGGTCACTGAGGTGATCAGGTTGGTAGCTAACTTGTACGCATAGTAAGCTGAAATCAATAAAAATAGCATACAAGATGCCCTAAGAGTTAACAACATCATGGGGCCCAGGTTACCGTGTTTGAGGTAGATTGCCATAATATTGGGGATCCAACCTGTGGGGGGTTCCTGAGAACTTGCGGGCAGACGCCCCGCGGGCCCAGCAGGGAGAGCCCATCACAAGATTGGGGCTAACTTTACATTATAAGATAACAAATTTCCAAGGACTGCTCAAGGTCTGCTTACAGGCACCATAGAATCAATCAATCTGGTGAGGATGATATACATCACCCAAAATATCTGAGTGGAAGTGGATTCATTAGTGGCAACAGATTCTTGCAGGTGGTTGGGCTGCAGGGTGAGGGGCGGTGTCATTGGAACAAAATATGCGGGCAGGAAATTATACTTGTCTTGGAATAGCAGAGGGGGCTGGATGATTTTGATGCCTTCTCTGTAAAGGACTTCCATCTCTCTAGTTCTAGATTTGGGGTTGTGGATGAGGATCTCCTCCAGAGTAAACTCCAAATATGCCAGGTTGGGTGGGTACTCAGTAAAATGTACTGGGCCAAAGGGAGCTCCTGGTGGACAGTAAAGTTTGGGCGGCTGGTCCGCGGTTTCTTGGGATGGGAAAGTGTGGGGTGCGGAACCACAAAACATAGGCTGTAAATGAAGTAGAACTAATAACAAGTATGGTATGATCTAATTAAACCAAAGGTTCATGTCACTTTATTGCAAGGGTGGTGATGGGCATCTTCATGGTGACCCAGGATATAAGTATGCCCATCTGTCATAGTAAAATTTTCACAAATTCTGTTGGCCTGGGTTTTCCTGATTACCAGGTCTTTCCAGTCTTTGATGGCATCAATCACAGGGGTTATTTCATTGGATAGTTCAAACTGAGAAAGCTCAAATTCCCTAGTCAGGTTGTGGTATTGGTTGCCTCTGGGTGGCCCGTGTTCTATGGGAAAATGCTCTGTTTCCCCTTCTGTGCGGGCCCGAGTTATTTTGGAATCTGTGGCTGGACCTGTCTGTTGATTGGCTGTTTTATCAGGAACCTTTAGTGCGGAGGGTATTGGCATAGTACATTTGGTTCATCAAGCTTAAAAGAATTTTCTGAAGTTGAGTTCTGTTCTGATTTGAGCCCAAAAAACTGCAGGTGGCTGGGTGGCTGGCCCTGCGGGCTGGCGGCCTGTGAGATGCCAGGGTTTGAGTTTTGTAGTTGAGGCTTTTTGATAAGTATAGTTGATAGGAGTTTGTCACTTGTGACAGTATGATATAAAGGAAAAATGAAAGCCTCATACAGATATTACAAAAGGTGAGCCACCAGAAGGAGACTGAATGTGATACATATCTCCCCGCTGCTGTCTTTGTTTACAAAATAGGCTTCCCCAAGCAACTGGAAAGAGCCCTCTCCAGCTATTATACAGTTGAATACTGATTCTGCCTCCATATTTGTACAGTCTGTTAAACTTTGATGAGGCCATAACTCTGGATGCATATCTACAGAAGCTGGCACAGACATTGATAAAGTTACAATCTGAAGACTAATCTGCAAACCTAGCCGCTAAGGTTAAGGATGTGGATCAAGCTGAGAAAAGACAACCTTCACTTTCTATTTATGGAGTATTAAGCATGGTTTAATTCTATAGTAATAGAGGCTATGATTGAGAAAGCAAACTCGCCCCTCTATGGCAGCGTCCAGTTAAAGTGGTCCAGAAGGTAGGGATATACAGTTATACCCTGTAGGATCTTGAAATCAGACAACTGATTACTCAAGTGCATACACAGTATGTGCACAAGACTCCAGGTGGTCAGTAATAAACCCCTTTATGGGTAGTAACTCAGAAAGATAAAAGACTAATATAAAAACTCCATGAGTTGCTACCCTGGTTTCATCAAGAAGAAAGATAATACTTATAAGAAGTTATTTTAAAAAGGAAAAGTATATGTTGCTAATACTTTATTAAGGCGCAAGTTCTTCTAAGGCTAGACACAATTGAATAAGGACTTGTGCAGAGGCAGCATATATTAGCCATACTGATGGAAGCCAACGGAATACAAAGAGCATGAGTGGAGACTCTTCCATCTTAATAAAGTTCACTTGGTTAAATCCTAGGGAATATGGGAACACAATTCCAGGGAGGATATATTCCTGGTGTAGGCTTTCTTACTGTGCAAACTCCTCTGGTGTCTTCCTGCCTACTAAATACATCATGCTGAGTAGCCACTCAATATACTTGGGCATGTGATATAACCTTTGGTGGTATAATTTCTTAAATCCACATAGGATAAGGTTGTCAACTAGGGTCATGGACTGCCAACTGCCTGTTTTCTCATAGCTAAGAAGATCTAGGGTAGCACTCATGGCTTGACACAGAAGATACTTGTTATTATCTGAACCATGCCATAAAAGCACGGGATCTGCAGCTGACATAGGATCCATCCATGCAACAAAGATAATGTTTAGGAGTTTGAGAGTATGAGAGTATGATTGGTCTGGTCACTTGTCAGTTTATTCCCATCAAATTTGAAACGCTAGAGCTGCAATTTGGCATAAATCATCAGTTACAGTATTGGGACCCACTATTGTCTGTCATTGCCAACTTCAAGTTTGCTGGCGGTAATAATGTAAGTAAAGTCAAGTGCAAACATCAAGCTGGACCATATTACACTTTTTTCATAGAATTGAAGGACTGGTATTCTCTCCCACCGCATAGTAGTGTCCATATCAACAGACTGTCATTGTTCATCCTCCTGAATGGTAGTACCCTAATTACTATCAGGAACAGTATTTAGATCTTGAAGGGACAATATTTTGACAAGAGAAACTATTTGAGTTGAAGGAAATCTACTATGTGCACTCCTAGAAGTAGACTTTGAAGCTATCACAATAGATGACTTAACAACTGATTGATTGGAGGTACTAGGCTGATAAGCGCTGACGCTCATGAAATTTTGAAGTGCTGTGTCAATTTCACCACCTAATATCTTATCAAATTCAGTTTCTTCTGGTTGTAATATGGGTGAGATGCATACTGGCTCTGTTTTGCTGGGCTTTGAGCTTATTGAAAAATCATTTATAACCTTATGTTATGGTTGATCAGTATATCTGATTACTGGTTTACAAATTTGCCGTGGTAGTTAACCATATGAAGGAAAGAGTTGCTTCTGCAGTATTTTCTAGCTTAGTGGGGGAAATGTTGCAAAGTAGATTGTGTATAAGCTAGTCACTACTGACGTCCTTATCTTTCCATGACTTAAGCCTCTTTGTATGATGGTACTGTAGCACTCTTGGGTGGATCATCTTGTAGTTTTGTTGAACTGAGAATCAATTAGCCTATCTTTGGGGTCAATTAGAAGATGGGCTGAAAGGCAATAAGAACCCCATATTGGAAATGAGGTCCAGAGGATCTGTGGCCAATTACAATTATAGCTTCCATATATAGATTTTCCCTTGATACAAACAATAAAGATTGATATTGTTGCAGCATCTTTGACTGCTCCCTCTTGGGATATTAATTCCCTGAGTGACTCACTAAATTATTCACTGACTGATCAATAAGTTGATGGTACTACTATCATTTGATCATCTATTATAGGGATCAAATATTTCAAATCCTAAGTAAACACAACTTGGAAAAGCCTCATGACTTAAGAGGAACAATCACTTGGATAAGCCCCATGACTACCATGATGTACATGGACAGTATGTGGCTTCCCATGATACTATACATTATCCTATATTCATATCCAATAAAGTATCATTCTCTTCTTAATTTTCCCCTTTATATTGTTTATTATACTTCCCAGAATTATATACACGACAATATTTACCTAAATTATAATTTGACTATAATCATTAGGTTTGGAGAACCTATCTCAACTTGATTATTAGTCATTATAAGATTGTATTTTGAGTAAGTGAGATTTACTATAACCACTCTGCCAAAAATATGGCAATAATACCTCTCAAAGTCATTGACTCAAACAGAAAGCACAGTAAGAGCCTGGAATTTAAACTGTAGCTCTTCCACTACAGTATTCTGAATGTTGAAAAGAAATTCAATTGCCTTTACTGATGTTTCAGGAATTTTTTTCAGAAATCTCCTTTCTACTTTTCCTGTCAACTCTATGTTAGGACAAATCAACTTCACATCAGTGGGTGTTAAACCTCTTTGGGAAGTCCCTAATAAATTCAAGTATAATTTGAAGGGATTAGTTACAATTAGAAGTGTCATATTACCTAGTTCATATCATAAATTTAAGGCTATAGTGTCAAATTCAGCACCAACAGGGCTCAAACCTGGGTCCACCACTTTTAACTGATCTTTAACTTTAAAATAAGCAAGTTAAATTAAAACTTCAATTCAAAGTTAGCCACTGAAATACAAATACTATGAGCCAATAAGATGCCTTTTTTATCAAATGAGATGATTTCTGCTAAGGAACTCAAGCTCTTGAAGCTAGGTTTAGTTGGTATCCAGTTGGTGTTAGAAGAGAATTTTTCTTCTTTATATATGTGGTTAAAAAAAGAATGAGGTATTAGAAGGTCTAAAAATTGTTTTTAAATTAAGCTTATTCAGTTAAGATATTGATGCAGTAGTAATTTTTTAGTTGTTTATTAAAAAAGTAAGTTAGATATCAAAAATGAAACTTAAGGTTTTTCAAACTGTGCTTTCATTCCTCCTTAATTTTAACTTTATTTACAACTGTCTAAAGTGATATTTTCTCCTACTCCTCTATAAGCTTTCTATGATTTGACATATTAATTGTTCAATCAATAAAGCCTTTTATTTTATATTGTATTTTAGACTCCTTTTTAGTAGACCATGAAATTGCCTAAGCCTCCTAATCAGTATTATCTTGGGTATGAATGGTTGATTTTGATCTTACTATTCTCTAATTGGTTTTTTCAGTGTCCCTGAGTATATGTCCTGATCCCAGTTCTGAATCTCCTCCTCATTCAGGGAACCATTGGCGTAAGATGACCCCTGGTCAATGATATACTAATTTGCTTCCTTAAGAGAATCCACCTACAAAGGAAAAGACTCAGTTGTATTTAGTTCACATGGTGAATCCTGTTCCTCCAGTGTTTCATCATCTAGCAACTTTCTTTCTCTTGAGTTATTTGGCATGTATTTCTTCCTTGGTTGTTTCAATCCATTATTTAGTTGTTATTGTCTACTTGGAGAGCTATTACACATATGGATGGTTTCAGTACCTGTTGGGTCATTAGTTCAAGATTTGAATAATTCAGCTTTAGCCCAGTAATTAGGTGTTTTATTCCCCAGCATCTGGGTTCCTGACATTTTTTCTTCTAATGTCTTTATTTTGACCTTGTTGATTTTCTCACCTCTGAGAGCCATTGTCTTCACTTTAGCTTTGATTTTCCAATCAATCTCCTTGATCTCAGCAATTCCTGAATCAAGGATCTTTAGAGTTTTCTCAAGTTCTCCCACTGCTTTTTTACAGACCTTTACCTATGATTTATACTTTTACTAAAATAAATTTATTTATGATTATGATATTGTAGCCTCTTTGTTTTCCTTGTTTGTTTTCTAAATAATTATTATAAACTATTTATTTATTTCCCATTATGCATATATTTTGTAGATATTCTTAATTATTTTTGTTTACTTTGTGGTTTGCCATTCTTTCATAATTTATTTCTTTTAACTTTTTAAAACAGCCCCTTGTAACAAAATAATAATGTATTTGAAGTTTATTTTGCTTTACATTAGTTAATTAAATGCTTATTGTGTTTAGAGAAGTTGTCTGTGATCCAAATTCAAATCTTATTAATAAAATTTAAGCTAATCAGGGGCTGCTTTTAAAAGTGATTGTTTTGACATAAAGGGACATTCAATAATTCTTTGGTGTTTGTGTGCTAATTAATCTAAGTGTCTGGTTGTTTTGCCATTGTGCGCCATTATCACTGCAGCAAGTTGTTTGTGGAATAGTTCTCAATCAGCTGCTAGGTTAGCAATAGACCACAAACAACTTACCACAGTGGCAATGATGCACAATGACAAAGCAACAGCCAATCAGATTAATTAGCACCCATGAATCAAAATATCTTTTAATGACCCTTTATACCAAAATAACCGCTTTTGCACACAGCTTCTGATTGGCTTAAAGTTTATCATTGAGGTTTTGAATTTAGATCAAAGACAACTTTATAAACACAATAAACATATAATTATTTAATTTAAATTTAACTAAACATCAAATCAATGTTATTTTGTCACAAGGGGATTTTTAAAGAGTTAATAAAAACTGTGTTCTGGATCTAGATACATGACATAGTAAAAATAGGATATTATATAGAAATAAGCTATAAATATAGGGAACAATTAGATAAAAAACAAAGGGAAAATTAAAATTAAAATTATGGAAAATAAAATATATAAATAAAAAAGTGGCAGAGAATTTTTTGGGAAAGAAAGAAGGATGCCTATGAGGCAGAGTAACATAGGAAAAATGAGTATAGGATGTGCTGGCTTGGTAGGTTTAGGCCTGGGGTTGAATGAGAGAGGCTGAAATGGGAGGGTTGATGGTGACCGGGGTGAACTAAGTGGAATTTTCTTGAAGGCCAACAGATATAGCCAATTATATTCCTTATCTGTTGTTGGTTTGATTAGTTGATATGCAGCTGTGACTCATGATGGCAAGTGCTTGTCCTTATTTAATTGACTGCCCTTATTTACATAGAAAACAAGCTGGAAAATCAAGTGATCCACCATCTTCCAACCAAAGAGAAATGTGTTTTTCAACACTGAGACATAGATTATTGAAGGACTGTGGGTGCCACTCCCAGAAAATGTCCCCAACCTTTGTAGGACATGACATCATCTAGATAGAGTCATGTGTGGCCAGCTGGATAAATTTAGGCCTGGTGCACTTGAATTTTGATCTTCTTAACAGCCTTGGCATTTTTTCATCTTGTAGCTCAAGAAAATCTAATATATTAAATTTAGATGTTTCATGAATCAGGTGATCTACCAAGTGTGGTAATTTTCTATAGGGCCTCTAAGGTCAACTCAGGTTAGTCCTTACAAAAAGGACTTAGAAGGTTGTGAGAAGGTAGTTTCTAACTAATAAAACTCATGAGAGGAGGAAGACAGGGGGTATGTCTTGTATATCTGATAGGAGGATAGAAGTAGGAGGGTGTTTTCTGGTACAGAAAAATAGATATATTATAGAAATTACTGTAGCCCAACACCATATTAACAATACTGCAATCTATATCAGTGATGCTATTTGATAGTGTGACAGATTCAGGTCCAACCAGTTCAACTTACCATTATCCTGCCTTTGACTCTTATTGCCATTACCTTCCTGTGACAAAACTTTGAGGAGCTTTGCCTCCAGGGAGGCGATTTTATGGGACAACACTTTGTTGTCATCCCGCCAGCAAGCCATGATCTCAACACTCTTTTCCTCTCTTGCTCTTAAAGCCTCAATTTCACAATTTGCCATTTTTTTCACTTGTTGTAAAAAAATTTCAGATCCTACTAACAGGTTCCAAGAATCCCATTCATAGATTTGATTTTCTTGAGTGATAGTCCCTTATTTTGCAAAGTAATTGGATTATAACTCTTTGAATGCAGCTTTTACTTCCACCAAAGCCTCCTCAGGCACAGTCTTGATGACCTCCAAGCTTGCCCAAGCTTCCTCCAGCAAACTTGTAGGAACTTCTTTCCTGGCAGCAGTGGTTTCTACACAAAGTACTCCAAACTTTGCCCTTTCAAAAAATAACAAAGAATACATAATAATTGAAAAAGTAGTTGAGGGGAAAGCATCAAAAATCAACAATATATTTTTATTAAAATTTAGCTGTTTTGCTTATATACCATTTGGGGCATATTTGACTGAAAACCCCTCTGGTTCCTGAATCAACCTATGATTCATATCACGTGGTCTATGACATTTGAGTCATCCAAACCTAGATCTTTACCTAAAAAATCCCCTGTAATTCTCAGCCTATGAGAATTAACCTACAATGAGAAGAAGTCATCTGACACCATTCATCTCAATGTATCAATTTGGCATGAAGCTTCCTAAGCTCCCAGCGCCAAATCCCTGTGGAATATATGTATTCCAAATCCAGATCTTTACCTAAAAGACCTTAAAACTTCTCAACCTATGAGAGAGTACCTAGATCACTCCAGAATCACCTTATTCTTTACAGTGGAATGTCTTGTTTTGGCTTGAAGCATTCCAAGCTTCTGGCGCCAAAACCCTGTGGAATTGTGTATTCCAGATCCAAACTATTGGTGTTCCAACTGGGAAACAGCTGATTAATCCTAAATACCCAGGCGTCCTTGCCTGTATTTAGATAATTTCCTTCTGTTAATTGAACCCATCAATTGACTTAATTAACCTTCATAGTTAATTAATTCACACCAAAGACCATGGGTCATTGTGAAGAATTTGGATCAAATACTTGCAATATAACCACCTGTTATACACCATATATTTTTTATTGTAAACCGTATACTCACCTAGTATATGCTGTATAATCACTAGTCCACATAGTTATAACCATCAATTATACAATGGATAGTCTTTGATTCAATACTGGATTGAGTCAGCTATTATACAGCAAAATTTTTAACTCAAACTATTATCCCAAGAACTCAACTTGGTGTACTTGTTAAAGCTTGACCTAACCTTATGGCTCAAGTTTAACAAATCCAAAGTTCAAATCCCCTACTAAGCTTCCTTTTTTACCTTAGGTATCAATCAATCTTCAAGGGGAATTAACCGGTTTGAGACACCTAGTCTCTAATATTGATTCAACCAATCTTGCCTTGGTTTTTTCAGTTAGTACAGCCTAACTAACAAACTACATTATGTTCTCTTATTGAATATAGATACCAAGTTTCCAAGAATCTTTATCTGAAGAATTCCAGTCAAACCTATATACATAAAATAAGCAGCAAAAACAGAACAACTTTATATTTTGGAGTATTTATTCAGCTAAATACTTAACAGTGACTGTTGTACAGTCACAGATAGAGTATCTATAGTACATACTACATTACAGATAACTCATAGCAACAAGGATATTCTATAACATAAGTTATGTGGGAGAAAGCAGTACTGTTGATCCTTGCTCTTTCTATCAGAAAAGTGGGAGGTGAAGGGTATAATCAAGGGTTTAAAGCCCAATTATAGGAGAAGAAATGTGATAGCACTTGGGGTTGGTCCTGGGACACTTATCTGGCAGTAATTTTAGTGTAGTAGGGATACTGTCCTATCATCTTTGATCTCTGCAACAAGAAAAACAGGGGCTTTCAGAGGAAGGGACTGGTTTAAGGACGCTATCTAAACAGTAGAAGTGTCTATCAAAGCGCAAAGAGCAATATATGTAAAAGGGTAAAGGCTAAAGAGTCTTGTTTGTTGTGAATTACAATAGGCTTATGTAGATATGCATTATTATGTGCCTGAATACATAAGAGAATATAGACATGACATAAAATTGACAAGCTCATACTGTGAGATTCATAATTCAGGCAGTTTAGGATTGGAAGTAAAAACTATGCCTTTTTTGGCATCACACCAATGATCTGTAAAGACCCAACAATTGGGGGAGTACTTAAGCAAAATATGTTACCAAGTTGGCAACTTGGAAGCCTGTGAGCGCTGTCACAATTGGATAGACTGTCATCATCAATTGAAAGACCTTGGTGTGTATGTTATAACATCCAAAATTACTGGCAAAATACATGAGTAAGTAGTATATACAGGTGTATATGGCTACTGACTGGGTGGAGTGGGGCAATACCAGCGTGGGCAAGGAGTACCGCTTGGAGGAGTCAAGCTGCGCCAGCTCCTTGTAGTAGTACTTGCCAGATGTATTGTTAAATGGCCCATGCTGTTGAGTGGATTGATGGCCCCCAATTCCTAGGCATGCTGTGAGGACAGCTGAGAAGATTAGGTGATTCATCTCCCAATCCTGGGAAAGGGCAGAAAAGCTTAGTGTCTTGCTCAACTTCTTGAAGGTAAAGTCTTTAAATTGATTTATGTGATACTATTGAGGGGTAATTTCATTCAATGATAGCACAAACTACCATCAAGTGATTGAGATTTATTATATATCATCATCCTTAGTGGGGCATTGTCAAAACAGCAGGCTTGACCTGCCAGCAAGGTTCCAAACAAGCCAGGTTGTGACCCGCAATCCAATTACCCGGCCACTCAAAGCCAGACTAGGAAGTCAACTCAAATTACCAAATCCAACAACATGAACAGATGATGATTTTTTATGATGGATACCTTGTTTTGGCGCTTGACTCATTACCAGGATCAAGCCACCCCCATCACCATCCAGCCGTGTAATCAACATAATCATGTTCCTGTTATCCTTGATTCACATTGACTATATAATCACTATCTCTCAATAAAGATAATATCTAGTTTCTAAATATTTTTTCCCTTGTAACTCTGCTAAAACAGCACATTTACAACATTGGTAGCACAGATAGGTTATCAATCCTACCTTATTTTGAAAAATTCCGCCTGTTGCCCGCACGTGCTGCGGCCAACAAATCCTTGACAGAATTATGTCTGGCCTCCCGCCTGACTGGACCCCGTATACCCCTGGTACCAAGATACCCAATGGCTTTGTCCTATACCAGAACATGGTGTTCCCACTACCTGCCTTCAACGCCATGTCTGCACAAGGGTTCATTCAGGCTTCCTCCTCTATTCCGCAACCAACCAACAAAAGCACCATGCCCGCCTACGTAGCCCAAAGACTGCAAAGAGCTGCCTTGGAACCTTTTGCCAGGGCCAACAACAACAACGCTGCCACATGGATCCAGTCCGCCCAAAGCAAGCTGGCCCAGATGGAATGCCTGCAGCAATTTTGGATTGCGGAAATCTCCATCTGCCTGACCCACAACACTGGCACCTGGTGTGACAAGTGGCACAAGGAGCACGCCAACAAGAACTGGGATACCTTCAAACAAGACTTATTGGCAAGATTTGTGCTTAAGGACACGGCGCTCATGATGATACGCTAAGTAAAGAGCCTAACCCAGACAGGCACTGTGAAGGAACTCACCTGCGCCTACAAGGAACTCTGACTTTGTGCACCATCTGACATGGCCTTTAACACCCCAGCCACACAACTCATGTACTATGACACCCTCAAGTTGCATGTGATGAGACACGCAAACCTGGACCAAGTGACTAACCTGCAAAGCCTGTACCGCAAAGCGGAGAAATCGGAACAAACCTCCAACACCCTCCATAAGGCACAAACAGGAAAACAAGAGAGACCCAAGGATTCCCACACAGGCAGGCGCTCCACTTGACTACCCCTGGAAACAATGAGAATAACACCAACCATAAACCCACAAACTCAAGCAGACATGGGAATGGGAACAATGACCAGTCAAATTTTACTCACTTCTGTGTCACCGCCACAAAAGACAATCAGGACAAGGGAAAAGCCTGGGGAGAGCACTAAGCAAGCCAAGCTCTCCACACAACTCCTAACTTGCCCAACAATGAGTACCAACCCAAGGGTGTGGATCAATGTCCAATGATTATAGTACCCTCGGAAGACCCAGTACTTTACACAATCACCAGACATCCCAATAAACTGATGACTTATCCTTTCCTTTTTTGCAGTTATACAGGCTCAGCACTCCTGGATTTGGGCGCAGATTGAACCCTAGTCAACAGTAGCTTTATAGATAAGTTCAAGCTAACCACTAATCCTTTGCGGATTAAAAACGTGGTCCTGGCTGATGAACACCACATTGCCGTGACAAAGGAAACTGCCCCCTTCTTTGTCATGCTTGAGAAACTCCACTCCACCATCCAAGGTCCTGTCATCAACTTCCCAAAGTTTGATATTGTGCTGGGGCTAGATTGGTTACAAAAGAACAATCCTCATGTAGACTGGGCAACCTCAGTGTTGACCATCAAGTGTGAGGGCGTCAACCACCAGATCTACCCTGACTCTGTGGACCAACTCCTACGCAACCACGTCTTTGTGCGCATCACAGAGACCCTGGACAAAAAGGAAAACCTGAAGGAGATTGACTGGGACTCATGCCAGTACAAGATCATACACTTCAAAGATAACCAGGATACCTTCACGTCTCAGGACTGCAAAATTGTGGTCTGCCATCCAGAAATCTTCAAGGAAGCGCTACCCAGGCTGCCCCCTGAGAAACACATCCAACACTCCATCCAACTCAAAGGGGCTGTCCCCAAAGCACGCCCTATCTACAGGCTGATCCCAAACAAAGACGACGCCCTACGCGCCTACCTCAAGGAGGCATTGGAGAAAGGACTTATCCGCTCCTCACAGTCTCCTTTTAGGGCTGCTATATTCTTTGTGGCCAAGAAGAACGGTACCTTGTGTCTGGTCACAGACTACTGAGCCCTAAACAAAGTTACCATCAAAAATTGTTACCCACTCACACTCCTTAATGATCTTTTCAATGCCCTGGGCAGTACCACAGTCTTCTCCAAGATTGACCTAAACACAGGCTACAATTAGATTTGTATCAAGGAGAAAGACATCCCCAAAACCGCCTTCTGCACTAAATACAGCTCATACAAATGTGTGGTGCTCAACTTTGGCATGACAGACGCCCTGTTCACCTTTGTGACCTTCATGAACAAAGTATTTGTGCCACACATAGGCAAGCATGCCCTAGTCTACCTGGACAACATTATTGTCTACAGTTTCTTGGTGGAACAACACCACAAAGATCTTGGGGCAGTCTTTGCTACCTTGGCACGACACAAACTGTTGGCCAAGCTCTCCAAGTGCCAGTTCTTCTGCAGGCAATTGCCCTTTCTGGGACACATAGTCTCAAAGGATGGCATCAAACCTGACAGTCAAAAGATACAGGCCATATGCAAGATGCTGCCACCCAAGGATAAGTTGGAACTCTGCACCTTCCTGGGGATGGTGGCCTATGTACACTGCTTCATACCTGACTGTGGCATTTCAACTGCCCCCTTATCCACCATAACTGGCGCCAAATCCAAGTTTGTGTGGACCCCCCAACGTGACCTCTGTTTTAGACGCCTCAAGGAGAAGCTCACAACAGCTCCCATCCTGCAATGCCCCAAACGTGACGGGGAATACTGAAATGGAAACTGACGCCTCAGATGCATCCATTGGAGGAGTCCTAAAAATCAAAAATAATGATGATGACTTCCTGCCTGTACCTTATGAATCACAAAAGTTGACAGATGGCAAGTGTCAATACCCTATCCACAACAAGGAACTGAAGGCCATTGTACACTGTCTAGTCAAATGGCATTGCTATCTGGAACGGCAGGAAGAATTCACAGCATTAACTGACCACAAGTCGCTCATATATTTCAAAACCCAAGCAAATCTATATTGCTGTCAAGCCCTCTGGATGGAGCTCTTGGAGAGATTCAATATGCTCATACAGTATAAACCTGGAACCAAGCTTGCCATGTCAGACGCCCTCTCACACCTATATGTCCGTGCCACAAGAGGGAAAAATGTGCTTGATCCAGACTGGCCTCTCTTGGTACTAAGAACAAAGGACAAGGGTTCCCCCTGGTACAGCTGAAATAACAAAGGAAACAGTTATCAAAAACAAACACCTATTTGCTGATGTGTACGAGACTCTGCACAGAAAAATGTCTGACAATACTACCATTCTCTATATTCCCATGCACCAGCAAGTAGACACCATCCTACGCTATCACAAAGACCTTGGACACACCAAGAGTCAAAACCTGTATGAGTTCCTTAAACACAAGGCCTGGTGACTAACCTTATATTGTGACGTTCAGGAAGTCCTAGACCAATGTGAGGTATGCAAAAAGCTTTCCAAAAAAACACCTTCAAAGTCAGTACTACCCATCTGTACATAACTACCCTTCAAGGTATGGGCCCTTGACGTTGTTAGCCCCATGCCAGTGAAACACAATGATAAGAAATACATCATCACCGCCATAGACTTTGCTACAAGATGGCCAGTAGCCCAAGCAGTAAGGGCACACACTGGCAATGAAGTATGACAATTTATTGGCAAAGAGATAATCAGCAAGTTTGGAAAGCCAGAACTTCTGATAACCAATGGAGGGAAAGAATTGACCTCTGAAAACACCAATATATACCTTGCTAAAAATTGGGTCAAAAACACCATAACAACACCATATCACCCACAGGCCAATGGACATGTAGAGCGGCTTAATTGCAGCCTTGTGCAAGCCTTAGCCAAGTTCACCGCTAGGAGACCTGAAGACTGGTATAAGCAGCTACCAACTGCACTACTTGTGTTCCAAACCCAAGTAGACAGATCCACCGGGAAAAGCCCTTTTGAGTTGGTATACAGCACACAGCCAAATATCATCCAAGCATTAACAAGACCCAAACTGGAAATCCCAAGTGAAGTCCCCCTGCGCTCAGACCCTCAAGTTATAGAGGCCAACAGCAAACAAACAGAAAAGGAAAATGAACATCTGCAAAAAAATTTTGTCCCCATCTGAGATAGACATGAAGTTGGGGATGAAGTTTGGGTCATGAACTTTGATAAAAGCAAACTACAACCCAAGAAATTAGGCCCAGCAATCACTCTAAAGGTAAACAACAATAACACTTACCTTGTGCAAGGACTTGGGAAGCGCAAACAAGACAAGACCCTACACCATGATTTCCTGAGACTCTGCAAAGCAAGACAAAAACAACACAAAACTGCCCTGCACGCCACAGAACAAAAATTAGTCTAGTATGGCGCCTGGGCTCCTGACAACCTCCCTGACAACCTGCCCCCAGAGGAGGCCAACCTTCAGTTGGGGGGATCAAAACAGCAGGCTCAATCCGCCAGCAAGGTTCCAAACAAGTGGGTTTGTGACCCACAATCCAATTACCTGGCCACTCAAAGCCAGACTAGGAAGTCAACTTAAATTACCAAATCCAACAACATGAACAGATGATGATCCCTTATGGTGGATACCTTGTTTTGGTGCTTGACTTATTACCAGGATCAAGCCACCCCCTTCACCATCCAGCCATGTGATCAACACAATCATGTTCCTGTTATCCTTGATTCACATTGACTATATAATCACTATCTCTCAATAAAGATTATTATCTAGCTTCTAAATATTTCTCCCCTTGTAACTCTGCTAAAACAGCACAGTTACAGCAGCATAAATAATACAAAGCATTGGATAGGGAACCCCAAACACTTGGTGTTGTCTGGAATTCCCATTTGGGATTGGGATGGGAGTGATTTGGTAGGCAATGAATTGTTATCCTTGGCATTGCATGGAATTGAAGCATCTTCAGGCACTTTGATGCATTCAAATTCAACTTTTGCAGTTAATGCATTAATTGTAGTGCTGGGCTGCTTGTCAACCCCCTCCAAATTTGGTAGATTCTAAATTTGGGCAGCAGTTCCCCCATTTTTGGACTTGGGGAAATTGCCTTGTTTAGATTCCTGATTGGGCAATTTCCCCATCTGGCCGGGGTGGACGGCCCTGCTGTGGGGGGTGTACCGCCCCCTGCCGGCTGGCAGCAGCTGGGGGACAGTGGCTGGCTGGGCGGCGGCAGGCGCGCACAGGCAAGCCGCCAGGCTTGGTGTGTGGTCTGCAGACAGCTGGCAGCCAGGTATAAACCCCAGAATTTAAAACTTGTAAATTTTAAATTCCTTTTTGTCCACTGGCTGTTTTGTGGCAGTTTCCCCAATCAGGGGGAACTGCTGCAATTTTTGTCTTGCCTTTTGAGCTCAACTGTGCACAAAATTTTGTCTTGACAAACGTTGTTGTCAGGAATATTCCTGACAGATCTGGCTATACTTTTAACTATTAGCATAATCAGGGCTTGTCTAATAATAGAAAGAACCCTTGGATGAAATAACCAGGAATGCACTAATAAAATTCCCCTTTTTGACCTTCTTCTTTCCATTAGTCTTATTGGATTTTTCTTGTCTGTCAAAAATTTCAAGCATGATAGACAAATAATAGTATGGGATGAGCATGATATTATTAGATAGTCTTGTCAAGCATTGGGTGATGGTGGATATAACAGCAGGACTGTATGGGGTAGTCTTGCTGCCATTTCATTAATCCCTATTGAAATTGTTCTACAAAAAACTGAAACCACCTTTAAATTCAACCAGGGCAGCAACATGCAGACTAATACCCATATACCATGGTGTGAAAGCTGGTTTAGTGCTTGGCTCAGAGAAAACTTAGGATCCTGCTACAGAAGATCAGGCATACTAGGATATTCTTTATTGATCTGGGACTTGGGTGTCTTATTCTGCTTCTGGAACATCTCAATTCTGTCCCCCTTATTCATAAAGTTGTTGGATTATTGAATCACAGTGGCTTGGGAAAATTTCAATTGGTCAGGGATTTGATCCAAGGTTAGGCCTTGCTGGCTGAGTGCCAGAGTTTCCTGGAGGATTTGTGTGGTAATAATTTGATGCTTAAGCCGCCAGACCAAAGGTTCTTTAGCCTGATTGGCTGACGTAAGAGATAATTGGCTATGTGAAGGCAGTTTTTCTAAACCAGGTCCATCAATTTGTTTGGATAAATGGCTGGTGCCATGTGAAAGGTTATAAAAAAACACACATAGAGCTAGTCTATTGGTAATTATCAACCAAGCTGAACTCATATGGGTTGGTAGTCAGGTACAAATCAACTTTCTTGTTACTCACATCAAAGATCTGGGTGTAAATATGGGCCTCCATGTACTGAGACACACCTCCATTAAATCTGTCTTGGTTGATGCCTTGTTCACTGGCACTGTCAAATTTTTTGTTAAAAACCATTGTAAACCCCTAGGAAAAATCACTAAAAGTAAAAGTTTAAAATTCTATGACTTTTTTTTGTAATTACAAGTCCAGATTTGGAAAGTTCTTAAAACCATTATAAAAAAATAAAGAGCCTTGAAGATCAATAAGATGTCTCTATTACCAAATTTCATAGCTATTGATTGGCTGTTAAACTGTTATTTTTTATTTTAGGGTGCACATAATACACATCTTTTATGACTGCACTTTATTTTGTGTTTGTAAAAATTCACTTCTAGATTGAGACAATAGTTTTATTGATGAGCCTAAATAGGAGGAGATTGAATTCTCAAAATAATATAACTGTGAGGGCTTTTATACTCAATTCTAAGGAAAGGAGATGATAGAAGAATTATGCTTGAGAAAGTGTGACTCATAATTTCAAATCAGAAATATATTTCAAGAGTAAGATTCTGAAAGCTAGAATTGAGGGCTTTTGACTGACACCAGTTTGGGCTGAAAGAAGTTTAGTATTTGCGGAAATATAGGCAATCAAAGATGGCAAAGAAAAAAACAGAAGTCTTGGCATAAATATCAACATAATAGGATATATCAGTTAAGACTTAAATTATCAGTCCTGACATGTTGGTACCTCATCTGAATCCTGATAGGATTATAATATATTACAGAACAGCCCCAATCCTTTTCACTTGTATTATCAAGTCATTTTTTATGTAGTCTGTACTACTTTGTTTGATGTTTGATATAGTTTTGTATTTTGTGTTAGTGATATTAAGTTTCTTGTTTTATATTTTGCCAGTTCCCCAAAAATACTTAAATTATTTGCTATCTGAAACTTACCTGACTTATAGTTTGCTTAAATCTGAGTCCATTTTTGTTTAAATCTGAGTTATTTTTGTTTAGTACCATAGCTTTAAAAGCTACTGTACAAATATAGCAATATAATAATTTTTTGAGTGTATAATCAAATATTCTGATTAAATGTGTTTATTTTATAAATTTTATTTAAATCTACTTTTCTATATATTAATTAAATATAAGACATAAAACTTCATATATTAAGATGAATGATTATAGAAAAAAATTATGCTTGAGGGTGCTGAAAATATAGCATACAGCTTAATAAAAAGCAAAATTTATGTTTTTTTATATTTTTTATCAAAGATCTCTTAATCTATACAGTAGTGTCACAACATCTACAATTACTCCCTCTTAGGAAAGTAATTCCCAGAGTAATTCCCTGACTGATCATTAAGTTGATGGCACTCTTATCAGCTGCCCATCTATTACGGGATCAAACCTTTCAAATCCTAAATGAAACATTACCTGGAAAATCCCCATGACTACCAGTAGGTACATGGACAGCATGTGGCTTCCCATTATACTCTATAATCCCCAATATCCATATCAATAAAGCATTATTCTCTTCTTAATTTCCCCTTTATTTTGTTTATTATACTTCCCAGAAGTACATAATTGACACTAATAATAATATGCCTAGAAAAAACTGTTTAATAGGCAGCATCATGTTCAAATTATCTTTTTTATCTTCCGGTCAAATCCAGCCCTCCTGAGCTTTCCCAAACAAGGATCAAACCCAAGACCATCCTGGCACCAAGAGAAATTCCAATTGAAGAAGCTATCATGCTTTTAAATTTAGATTGTGTGTTACTTAACTCTAAAGAAGCCAGCCAATCAGAGGAGCTAGTTTTAAACCATGCTGATGGAAATTTAAGCATAAAAGTTGTTCAAGCTGCTTTACTTAAAGATGAAGACAGCTCTTCAACTCCTGATCTCTCCTCTGGGTTGGTTTAAAACCCTCAACACTTTTAAATGTAAAGTCTGATATGCTCTCTTCTTTTTAAGGAAAACTTGACAAGTTAACATATGCTCCAAAGCTTACATTGAGAAAGGGAAGATGCAAGGGATGATGATTTAAATTGAGTTCCATTTTTAAATATTCCTAGTTACTCAAGGATTTTCCCTAACCTCTCCTCCTCTTCCGCTCTAACATGTTATTTCTCCCTTAAAATTCATGCTATATAAGACATGGTACTTCCCATATATTATTTGTTTAATCAATAAAGTCTTTATTCATTAACCCTATTTGTTATGAAGCCAGCTACATTTACCATGAGATTATCCATTTCTCTCAATGCTGGAGGGGCTGGGTATAAGTTAGTGTTTTTGTTACTGTTGATCCACTTAATCACTTATTTATATCCTTGAGGACCAGACCTGATGCTGTTACCAGCTCTTCTTTACAGGGAACCACTGGTGTAAGATAATCCCAGGGCAATGGTATACAGCTTCCCTGGCGTCAGATAATCCACCCATTAAGGAGAAACCTAAATCATACTCTGATCTTTCAATTCCTGCACCTTCAGTCTTCCATCCCTGTCAGGGACCCACTTGATAGGGAAAAAGTTCCCAATCTGGTGGGCCAAGGCCCCTAAGTTGAGCCCTGCTAGACTGATCCAATGGGTACTGGGATCATGGCAAGATGGCCTAAGTGGCCCAGGTAGGCAAATCTTCCCATCATAGAGCTGAAACAACCCAGCAGATAGTATCCCATCACGTATGTTAACAGGTAGAATGAGGCATTGGGCCTAACCAACAAAGGTTCTGCTAGAGGAGTAGGAGTGGAAGAACAATCATAGTGGAATTTCCTCCCCCAGCGACCAGAGGGGTACTTAAATCAACTATGGGCCAGGGATTCCTTCTGGTGAGAATTGTCTGGGGAGGAGTTGTGTCAGTCAGTAGTTGGCATTAGGTTCTCCAAGGCTAACACCACAGGCAAGAAAGAAGCTATAAACCAGAACAGGAAGAAAATTCCCTGCATGGCTTCAAAGAGGGGATATATAGGCAAGCTTAATCAAATAGAGTACTAGAAATTCTTTATTGTTAGAACAAGTAGTAATAGTAAGAATGGCTCACTTAAATACCCCAAAAATAGAGGGTGGAACATTTAAGAGGTTAAATGAGTAAAAGGGGATTTGAAATGAAGTTTCATTGAAATTATGGCTGAGGAGATTATCTTTACCATTTGATGTTCTACCTGTAGCTTAATAATATTGCTTATCAATTTTAGAAACAAGAGGTAACAAGAGAAAGCCACAAGAATTGCCATGCTTAAACGGTGGCTATAGTGAAGATGAAGGTAGAACCAGTGCAGAGCCTGCACCAAAGGTAGATAAAGTGGGTCTGAGATTGTCAAGACCAATTGAAGTAGCCAATCAGATGTGCAGCAGTAAGTGATGTTGCATAGTAGACTACTAACTTTTCAAACTTGTTTTTGAGTTTGAAAGCAAAAACCAACTGAATCAGTTTATAATAAATAGGATTATATGGGTTTGAACTGAGTTTTGACTAACATTAACCTTATAATTAGGGTTCCGGGTTTGAATCCTGTCTGGCTCCAAGCCAGGATGTACAATGGAGTTCAGGAGTAGATTGTTGGTTTTCTCTGCTGTGTTGTTTTTGAGGGTATTATTCATAGAATTAATGGAGTCAGGAAAGAAATCCCTGACAATCCCTTAGCTACTGCCTTCTGGTTGACATATCTGGGGGCCTACTTCTTCCTGGGATGCTTCAACCCTCTCCTAGGGAGATGCTGGTTTTTTTTGCAAAATATTCCATATGGGTATGGTATCCTTGCCTGTGGGTTCCCTGGTTACAGGTTTGAACCCATCTGCACTTGCCCAGAGCATAGGGAGGTCTTTCTCTATGAGCTGGGTTCCTGGCACCAGATCTTTAAATGTGTGCACTTTAGATGCTATGCTGTAGCAAAAATATATTGCTTCTGTGCCAACACTCATCCACTGTCCGCTTTGCTGGGAGAGTATTGCTGGCTGTACTCTTTATATTATGAACCACTGAGGGAGAACTCACCCCTGCAGTCGGGTTTCACGTCCTACATCCCTGGCCAGATCTTCTTTCACCCTCATTACTTGGATCTCCCACCACATGGCCTCCTTCAAGCCCTCCCTGGTAACAGATCTCCCCTTGATCTGAAGGATACTCAAGAATTCCCCCCTTTCTCTATGGCTGCTCACCCAAGATTACAGCAGGATAGGCTTTGTCTATACCTCTGTGCTAGGATTAGCCGACCAGCTTATTTCCTGCCCTGGTATCCTTGGGCCACAGCAGTTAACTATCTGGTGGAGGTAGTGCCTGATGTATATATGGCCTTATGTACCTGACCTGCCTGGATGTCAGAATAGCGGCTGACCTCTGGTATGGGCTGTGGGGTTGTGGGTTGACTTGATAGTGCCCTTCTCTCTTGGGTTGAGCTTTGACCTACTTTGGCCATGTGCATGTTGTTGCAGGATTACCTATGAAGCTTGGGTGCCTAGATGGCAGCTGTAACCATCATGTTGGTGTTTTTTTAGAGCTTTGCATCGTGTTTTAAATAGATTCTTCTGTAGCTTGGTTTGTTGTATGGTGAGCCATTCTTCTTGGTGATATGCTGGATTCCTGTTAACTGGGGGCGTACTTTACATTGGTGCTTGGATTTTGCTTAAGGGTGAGCTTGTTTTTTTACATGTGAATTGTTTTGTTCATCCTCACACCTGTGAAAGCTACTGTATATTTCTGGTTGTGGTCCTTGGGTGCAGGTGGGATCTTATATGTATGTCAATGCCTTGGACTAGACATTGCTATCAAAATTATATAATGTATTTTTGATACTATAAAGGCTGTACCCTATGTGGTGATGCCTAAGTGAACCAAACTAAATCACAGTTGTAGAAATTCTTAGTCAATTAGGAGTGGTTGCCTCAAGGGTAGATACATACTGCTCAAGGTATTTAATTACTGAGGGTATGCCTATATTAAGAAAGTACACGAATGCTTAATGCCACCTTTCAAAGGGTTTGATGACATCAAGGATGTCTCTTGGGTGCTGACTTGTCAAACTTCTATGGCGGGTCAGTTACAAGATTCCGTTGGAATAGTATTGAAATGTATCATAGAGTCTAGTGAACACATTGCAGGAAGAGGATAGAATCAGCTTATCAACCATTTCTTCACATTGTGATTCCATCAACCCCAGATGGAATCTTTCCTTGAGGCTGGTGATGGATGAGGGGCCACCTCCTGAAAAGCAGGGGAGTTTGGAATCTACAAAGTTAGCTTGGGCTACGGCGGGAAATACCTTTTTGCATGATTTCCACGAGGAGAAGTAGGTTTTCAGCATATTTGCGAACAGCCAGGAAGCCTTGCTTCATAAGATCCCGGAACTCATGGAATTTGGTAGAATTTGCACCGCCGAGGATATCCAAGTACTCTTGAGTCATTTTGAATGGCGCCATCTCAAACCCAACTGAGCCCGGAGAGTTGGAGAGCATAAACCCAAAGTCGATATGCACCAGATGCCCATTGGTGTCAACCAATATGTTTCCATTGTGACGATCCTTCAGCTGTAAGATGTAGGAAATGATAGAGTAGCCTGCCAGACTGCGAAGGAAGTTGTCTTGCGCCGCCATAAATCTTTCTGAGCTGGGATCTCCGAATTCCTAAAGCGAGTGAGACAAGGAACGCGGAACAACTAACCCTAACAAAGTGATCATACAGACTGTACATGACACCTTTAGTGTTAATGCCGCGTGTATACGCATCCTTCTTAAGGGAGTGGACTGAAATGGTGTTGCGAACCATTTCAACAAAGCCGGAGTCATTGGAGGTGACCATTATATTGAATCTGCCATGTTATCCAGGAAGTTTGAGCTTTATACCTTTGAACCCAGATTCCTATCCCTGCTTCCTTCCAAATACGTTCCATTTCACGTATCAGCTGCAGTGCAAACTGCTCTTGCCTTAGATCTGCACCGGTTTTTACGATGAGCGGGAGAAGCCGCCAGCTTGGACGGTCTCCAAACGGCGATGCAGCTTGAATACGCTTCTGTTTGGCCTCCCAATCTTCCCTAAACACAGCAGCTGCGCACGTTAGAAGGAAAAGAGGGACACTTACCACTCGGATCTTCCTTGTGTGAGACTGTCTGCAGGAGTTCTTGCTCATTCACACGTTCACCGCCTTGATCTTCACCACCAGACCCTTGCAGCGCAGAACCAAGCCCCTGGCGTTTCATTTTGGCAAGACGGCTTTCCTCTAGCGCAGCCATTTCAGTGATGATGCGCTCGCGGATGGCCTCCTTGGCGCCAACACGATAGTTGTTGGCCTTGGCCGTGGTGGGAGAGGGCGCTGCCCCTCGATCGATGGTCAGTTGCGCCAACATAACGGCTGCTGTACGCATCGACTCGGCATACTCATCACAGGCACTAGAAGTACGTCTTGACATGACAGACTGGAAATATAACTGATTTTGTGCCGAGGGGGAAACCAAATGGTCAGAAAAGGCATCAGCCAAAGCTCCAGAAGCGGCTGAAGATTAGCTTAAGCAAAGGAGGGCAATACCATATGAACTGGGGATGCTGACAGGAAGCTTCTGCTCTTCAGCTTGCTCTACTGCAGTTCCCTTTTCATCCATCAAGACTTCCACGAATATGAGGTAGGGGACCTGAAGAATTAGGGTTGCTTTAGGATACGCTTACTCTGTCAGCTGAGTTCAAGACTACGGCGTCTTTCGGAGAAATGCGCACCAACTTGTGATGTGAGGGGTTTTCAGGCGTGGCCTCACACCACAGGGGGATGCAGATGTCTGCAGGCAAGTTGTGGTTCAGCAGGGCCAACTCGGCTTGGAGCGAGCTCTGTGTAGAAGAGTCAAGGAAATAAAGCAATAAATAAAAGAATGTACAAAAGGATATGTCTTGAGGCCTTGGGAACCAGGCACAGGCGATTAGAAATACTCATGAGCGTAAGGACGAATTGAATTTCAGAATGGAAGAAGTGACCTTTGCTGAGGCAGCGTCTAGGCTGCAGAACTTCAGAAGAATCTGAATCCGCAGCATTCTCTTCGGCATCTGGTGTCTTTTCATCTCCGCCCAGCTCTGAAAAATCTTCAAACTGTTGGGTTTTGCTCAGATATTGGAAGAATGAAAACGCTTGTCCGTTTCTCAACTCCTCTAGGCTTGGAGAGGCCAGATCTACCAGAATCCCACTGTCCAGCTCGCCTGGGCTCGGGGGATCCGTGGAGGATTCTACTGGCTGGTAAGAGCTCCTCTTTGGTTCGCCCACTTCAGCGGATTTTCTCCGGTTGGGAACTGGATCTGGTGACACTGAAAGCCGAGCGGATGAGGGGCGGCGATCGTTGGCGTCGGGCTGGAGATGGGTTCGTGCTGGTGGAGGCGGCGCAATTGGCTTTGAGCCTTCTGCAATGGCCATACGTGCAGGGATTTGAGCCAAGAAAGGTGACGCAAATCCTGCTAGAATAGCTGCCATGCCTACCAAACTGGGTGCCACATTTTCTCGAACCTGGGTAATGGCGACATGATCTTGAGCGGGCTGAGTAAGCTGACGGGATACCAAAGCCTGGTCTTGGAAAAGAAGAAGCTGACATTTCTTCAGGATTCGTCGGCAGATTCGGTTGCCCGGATGTAATGGAGTACTTGCAATATCTGCATAGTACGCCTGGAAATACCAATAGGTCTAACTTTTAGAAATGGCCACTAAGCAAATCTACCTGTATAGCGAAATGTGTCGAGCTCTGCGATAATTCCAATATCAAAAGCTGTACTGCAATAGAATTCGGCTTTGTGATGAGAAAATGACTGTTTGGAAAATAAATTAGTTTATCAGCAGTTGATCAAAATGCTATGAAACGATTTAATATAACCATGCAGCTTTAGGTCTCTGAACTGACCAAATTTGTTTAGAAAAAGCATTTGACATTATGCAGATCTCTATGATCATTTGAAAAACTTCATAATGTAAATAAGGTTGCTATTGAAAAATCACTATTGAATTCCTAGCCATGATAAGTCTTGATAGATCAACTCAAAGGTATGCTTGGGGTTTACGAATAGAATAGTCTAAAGGATGTATTTACTTAGCGCCGCTCGAATCAAAACAATTTAATATTCAGAAGATTCTAAATAAAAGTATGAGCTTTTTAAAAAAGAAAAGAATATTTAATATAATTAAAAATTATAATATATTTAGATATACAGCAAGGCTCTTGAAATTCTTATTTGTAAACATTAGAAACCTTTTGTATGATAAGTTTAAAGAAATATATATTTCATCTATTATATCAGCTTGAAACAAAACAGTTCCTAACGAGAAGTATCGAAGCAATGAAATCTGAACCAAAAAAAACAAGATGGGAACCCACCATAATTGAGGCAGGAAAAATTGAAGCTCAGATGGAGAAAACTGCTTTAAACGATGGCAAAGGTAATGCTGGATCCCGATGTTGTCGGGATACCGATGGAGATATGACACGGCAAACCATGGGTTGAAAAATTCTGAATTAAATAGCCTAAGCAATAGGGAATGGCTGGCCATGATGCTTAGAACTGCCAAGTGCTAAAGGAGAGTGACTAGCAGTTATGACCTTCCTCCTGACACAGGATTGATATGCCACCTAAATCACAAGTCAACCACCCAGCCTGAGGTTAGCTAGATATTCCCAAGCAAATTTGCTCGTGAATGTGGCTCTAGGGAGGTGCAAAGATCGGACTTTACTGGCCGAACTCCGAACAAATAGATCCCCTGATTTTGTAATGATTGTATTTATACCAGGCTGGATACAGTAATTTTTCGTTTCTTGGATTGCCAGCCATTGTCTTTTATTATAAAAATGTGTATTAGTGCCTGATCCACTTGAATCAACCGTAAAATTAGACTTATACTGAATAGTACACATATTCCACAAGCACTCAAGCTATAAATTGAACATGGGTCATTATATTTTGTTATGCCTAGGCGCCAGATAAAATATTTTATAACTTTCTTACATTATTTTATCTTCACCTTATTCAAAATATATTAAATATGATCAAATTTTTAATCTTCAAATAATATTTGAATTATATGAAACATTTTAAGAAAATTTATTATCCCATAGGGTTAAAATTTCAACCTTTGATATTCCTGAGAATATCTTATGTGAATCATACAAACTAAAAATAACTATGACGAGTTGCATGGAGAGTAATAGCAGCCCCAAAGCTATAAATGCTATCACTCTATCTTTGGATCATCATAACTATTCTTGGTTTATTTTAGAAAAATGTTGTTGTTTTTGAAAGACTGACAACTCTATTTGAAGCACACCCTCTAGTAAGCCGCCCTACATCATGAACTTGCCCTGATACACTAGTAGAATCCTTTGATATTTTTGTTTCTCTGGTATCATCACATGATTTCAAATTATAAGTGTTGCAACACCTACAATTACTCCTTCTCAGGAAAGCAATTCCCTGAATGACTCGCCAAGTGATTCCCTGACTAATCATTAAGTCGGTGACACTGTTATCAGTTAATCATCTATGACGGGGATCACTCAATGCAGGTCCTAAATGGAACACAACTTGATTAAGCCTCATGACTCAAGAGGAACATTACTCAGATAAGCCCCATGACCTCCATGACGTACATGGACGCCATGTGGCTTATCATGATACTATATATTAACCTATCTTCAAATCAAATAAAGTATCATTCTCCTCTTAATTTTTCCCTTTATCTTGTTTATTATACTTTCCAGAAGTATATACTCAACAGTGGTAGCACAGGTAGGTTATCCACACCTAAGCAACTTAAAGGAAAAATTATTCAGAAGAAAAGAACCCAGCAGAAGGCACTTCTCACTGGCTGGAGACATTACAAAGAAGGACGTCCCAGCAGGGTTCATTGTCTTCAAAAATATCCTTGTACTAATCAAACAGTAAAATTTTCTCAGTACTCAAGGAGTCCTGAATCCACCACCAGTTCCTGATGCATCTAAAATACCCAACATCATATTACAACGCCTACATTCAGCAGAAATTGGGACGTTCTCAGGACTACACCGCAAAAATGCCAACCTTTAATCCAAAGCACACAAAATAAGTTTACCCAAGTGGGTTACCCCCGTAAACTCTGGGCTAGTGAAATTTCCCTACACGTTACTGGGGCTGCCTCACGTTTTGTAAGCAAGTGGTTCAACCAACATCCTGACCAGAAGGAGAATTGAGAAATGTTCAAGGCCGCTTTTCTCAAAAAGTTCTCTATTAAGGACTTGGACGTAGTGATCATGACCAAGCTTTGAACCTTCAAAATGAAAGGAACCATCAAGGAGTATATCACAGCCTATGAAGACATATGTTACCAAGCCCCCAACACCATTAACTTTAACAAAGCCATACCACAATTGGATTTCTACAATGGCCTCCCAACGCACATCAGACACCATTTTGACATGAGCCGCTGCAAGAATCTCAAAGATTTGTTTTTGGAGGAAAACAAGCTGCACAAAAATCTGACAACCTGCATGTAAACAAAAAAACAGAAAGAAAGTCCCACAGCAAAGAAGGATTAACCTAACAATCCAAACAACCAAGCCAACAACTCCCATCCTTGAGGTGGAAACTGTACCTCTCAAGAAAATCAAATGAGCACTGATAACACCACTGAGGAGGGAAAAGCTCAGGGGAGTTCTCAGTAAAGCCACCCTTCCCCACTTTACAAGACTTTTACAGGGACCAAGATGTGGACTCAATCACCATGATCCAAGTACCCTCCAGTAATCCTCTACTGTTTGCTGCCCAAACTGGAAATAAAATCCTCACTTATCCTTTCTGTTTTTGCAGATATCAGGGCATAGCACTATTTGACACTGGATGTCAGGAATATTCCTGACATAAATCAAATTCTGACAGGAGGAAAATGTTGGGAAAAGATAGGAAAACTCCCAATTAAAGAGGCCAATTTTAATGAAGAATTTCCCCCCTTATTTGAGGGAAATAAAAGTCAAAATTTGGAAGAAACAGATTTTCATAAAAACCAGAACAATTTAACATCCGGGCAGGCGCCCGCCGCCGCTGCGCAGACGCCCGCAAGCCCCCTGCCAGCCTCCCACCCGCCAGCCTCCCACCCGCCAGCCAGGCTCCCGCTGCCCAGCCAGCTGCCCGTGAGCCCCCCGCCAGCCACCCGCCCACTTGCCTGGCTCCCACCGGCCACCCCTGCCAGCTCCCAGGCCCCATTCCCCAGCCAATCAGAAGCCACCATCCAAAACAACCAATCAGAAAAAGTACCTAACCACAGGGCAAAACCCAGAGAATAATTTCTGCCCTGCAGAAGAAAAGCCAAACCAAAGTGAAGAGTCCAAAAATAACCTTGAACTTTCCCAAAATTGATCCAACCAAATTCCAAAAGTTAAAAATAATTTGACCTCAAGCCAATGGGATTCAGAGGACCACAACCCTTGCTTAGGTCTAGGCCCCAGCCAAACCAACCTTTCCAAACCAAAAATAGATTTGGAGAGTCCCATGAGCTTTTCCCATCAGCTGACTTCACAACCAGGGGGCATCATTGGCCCCAGGCATGAATGGCCAAACCTCCAGCAGATTGCCCAAGAACAAGAATTTGGCCATCTTCTCAAACCCCATTTCCCAAAACCTTTCTCCAAACTTCTGGGATCCCCAGTCCCTTGTTTTTACTCCCACTTACAAAAATTTGCAAGTGGGGAATACTATAAATAAAGGATCCCCCCTCAGTAATAGCTTATGCTATTATTGAGATTAATACCCTCAATAAAGTGAAATCCAACTTACCTCTAACAAGTTAAACCTACCAACCAGCCCCTGCCAACCCTCCAATCCAAGGAAGATGAACCACCTCATCTTCACAGCTGTGCTCACAGCTTGCCTTGGGATTGGAGGCTACCAGTCAGGTCCAGAATTCTTTGGGCCATCTCCAGAAGGACTAGGTCAAAACTCCTACTATGATCCTGGTCAACTGAACTCATCCCAAACTGGACCTTGGCCTCCTTTGGTGTCTCCTCATTAAACACTCTTCATTGCCATGTACACGTCCATGTACTATGTCTTGACCTACTTTGCCGGAAGTTTTGGGAGATATAATGTGCATGCCAAGATTTTCCGCTGGCTCATGACTGTGTACCCCATTGTTACCACTTTGACTGGGTTTCAGTTTTCCAACCTGCTACCCTACTTCCTGCAAGTGATACCTACCATAGCTGGGCATTACACTGGAGCAGACCAATCCCTTGTTGAAAAAAAATTCACCAACTGCATGAAACTACCCACAGTCTAAAGCAATATCAAGAGAGTTATCATGGCAGATAATAGAAGTACACTAGTCACCAAGGAAGAAAAACCTTTCTTCACCCAAATAGGAGATGTGCAGGCTACACTTAGTGGCCCTATCATACCAATCCCCAAATATGATGTTATACTTGGCTTGGATTGGATGAGAAAGACCAAACCTCATATTGACTGGGATAGCGCTACCCTCAGATACAACAAGGCAAGATGCACCACCATGTCTACCCAACTCATCTTGATACACTCATGAGAGACCATGTATTTGTAAAGATTATGGAAACAGAAGAGAAAAAGGACCCTAGCAAGATCAACTGGGACACCTGTACATATGAATTTATTCACTTCAAAAATACAGAGACCAGACGTGAAGAGGACCATATCTGAGATCAACTAGTCAGTGAGTTCCCCTCTGTCTTCTGAGAAGCCCTACCAGGTTTACCACCAGACCACAGCATACAACATGAGATTAGCCTAAAAGGGAGTGTACCTAAGTCACAACCTATCTACTGAATCACACCACAAGAGGACAACACCCTAAAAGCTTATCTTGATGATGCCCTCAAGAAAGAACTCATACAGCCATCAAAGTTGCCTTTTGATGCTGATGTCTTTTTTGTAGCAAAGAATGACGGAGGACTCCACCTAGTCTCAGACTACATGGCGCTTGACAAGGTCATAATTAAAAATATTTATCCCCTGCCCCTGATTGATGACCTTTTTGATGCCCTGGGGGGTCCCAAGTCTTCACAAAAATTGACTTGACAGCAGGTTACCACCAAATTTGCTTTAAACTAGAGGAAATACCCAAAAAAGCTTTTAGAACTAAGTATGGCTCTTTTGAGACTGTGATTCTTAACTTTGGCATGACCAACACCCCAAGAATCTTTGTAATCTTTATGAATTAAGTCTTCAAGGAACATGTTGGTAAAAGGGCTATCATCTACCTGGATTACATAATCATATACAGTCTAACTGTAAAACAACACTGGGAAGATGTCCACCTAGTCCTCTACACTCTCAAAGAAAACCAACTTAAAGCAAAAAGTTCAAAATGAACTTCTTCTTGTCCATACTCCCATTCCTAGGACACATTATTAGTAAGGACCTAATAAAACCAGACCCAGAAAAGATACAAGCCATAACTGACATGTCAGCACCGCAAAATAAGAGTGAGCTTTGCACATTCCTAGGTATGGTAGCCTATATCAGAAGATTTATCCCTGGCTGGAGTGCCTTAACTGCTCCCTTATCCAAAATCACTGGCAAGACAACCAAATTTGTATAGACACCGTTAAAAGATCAACATTTCTGACAACTGAAAGAGCGCATGGTCACAGCCACTGTCAAAACAGCAGGCTCAACCCATCAGCAAGGTTCAAGTAAGCGGGTTTGTGACCTGCAATCTGATTATCCAGTCACTCAAAGCCTAACTAGGAAGTCAACTCAAATCTCCAAATCCAATAACATGGACAGATGATAATCCCTTACACTGGATACCTTGTTTTGGTGTTTGGCTCATTACCAGGATCAGGCCACCCCCTTCACCATCCCACCGTGTGATCAACACTATCATGTTCCTATTATTCTTGATTCACAATAGCTATATAATACTTATCTCTAAATAAAGATTATTATCTAGCTTCTAAATATTTTTCTCTTGTAACTCTGCTAAAATAGCACAGTTCCAACATTAGTAGAAGAAGTAGGGTTTTCATCCTACTTTTACCCCTCAAAATTTGGCCTGTTGCCTGTACTTGCTGCAATCAACAAATCCTTAATATAATCATATCTGGCCTCCAGCTGGACTGGGCACCGTACACGCCTGGTACCAAAATACCCAATGGCTTTGTCCTGTACCAGAACATGGTAATCCCACTCTCTGCTTTCAACTCCCTGTTGGAATAGGGGCTCTTACAAACACCTGTTTCTATTCCTCAGACAACAGACAAAAGTATCATGCCAGCCCATGTAGCCCAGAGACTTCAAAGTGCTGCCTTGGAACTTTTTGCTGGAGCCAACAACAACAACGCCACAACATGGATTCAACCTGCCCAGAGCAAGCTGGCACAAATGGAATGCCCACAACGTTTCTGGATTTCAGAGATCTCCATTTGGTTAACACATGACACTGGTACCTGGTGCAACAAGTGGCATGAGGATCACGCCAAGAAAGATTGGGACATTTTCAAGTGGGACTTCCTTTCAGGATTTGTGCTTAAGGACACCACCCTTATGATCATACATCAAGTAAAGAAGCTGACTCAGACTGACACAGTGAAGGAGCTCACCCAAGCATACAAGGAACTCTGACTATGTGCCCCCTCAGATATGGCCTTTGACACCCCAGCTACCCATCTCATGTACTACAACACACTTAAGTCACATGTGATGAGACACGTCAATCTGGACCAGGTGACCAACCTGCAGAGTCTTTATTGTAAGGCAGAGAAAGCAGAACAAGCATACAACGCTCTTCACAAGGCACAAACTGGAAAACAAGAGAGACCCAAGGACTCTCACACAGACGGGCGCTCCACTTGACCACCTCCTGGAAACAATGAGAACAGCACCAATCATAAACTTGCAGGTTCAAATGGGCACAGAAACAGGAACAATGGGCAGTCAAAACATACCCATTTCTGCGTCACAGTCACCTAAGGAAATCATGACAAGGGAAAACCCCAGGGAGAGCACTAAGCAAGCCAAGCTCCCCTTGCACAGATCCTGACTTGCCCAACAATGAGTATCAGCACAAGGACGTGAATCAATGTCCAATGATCCAAGTGCCCTCAGAAGACCCAGTACTCTACACTATTGCCAGACATCCCAATAAACTGATGTCCTATCCTTTCCGCTTTTGAAGTAACATTAGCTCAGCACTCCTGAACTCAGGGGCAGACCAAACCCTTGTAAACAGTAGCTTTGTGGATAAGTTCAAACTACCCACTAATCCTTTTCAGATTAAGAACATGGTTTTAGCCAATGAACACCACATCACAGTGACACAAGAAACTGCCCCCTTCTATGTCATGCTAGAGAACTTGCATTCCATTATTCAGGGTCCAGTCATTGACTTTCCCAAATTTGACATTGTGCTGGGACTGGACTGGTTGCAGTGGAATAACCCTTATAAGACTGGGGAACCTCAGTATTGACCATCAATCATGAAGGCGTCAATCACCATATCTACCCTGACTCAGTAGATCAGCTCATGTACAACCACTTTTTTGTACGCATCACAGAGACCTTAGATGAAAAGGAGAACCTCAAAGCAATTGACTGGGACTCCTGCTAATATGAGGCCATAAACTTCAAGGACCACCAGGACACCACTACTCCTCAGGATTTCAAAATTGTAGCCTGCCATCCAGAGATCTTAAAAAAGGCTCTACCTGGGTTGCCACCAGAGAAACACATCCAACACTCAATCCAACTCAAAGGAGCTGTATCTAAGGAGCAACCCATCTACTGCCTTACCCCAAACAAAGACAACACCCTATGCACTTACCTCAAGGAGGCGTTGGAAAAAGGTCTTATCCGCCCCTCACAGTCTCCTTTTGGTGCTGCTGTATTCTTTGTGGCAAAGAAAGATGGTACCCTTCAGCTAGTCACAGATTACTTAGTCCTAAATGAGTTTACCATCAAAAATTGTTACCCACTCACACTCCTTAATGATCTTTTCAATGCCCGGGGCAGTACCACAGTCTTCTCCAAGATTGACCTAAACACAGGCTACAATTAGATTTGTATTAAGGAGAAAGATATACCCAAAACAGCTTTCCACACTAAGTACAGGTCATACAAGTTTGTGGTGCTCAATTTTGGGATTACAAACATAACATTGACCTTTGTAACTTTTATGAACAAAGTGTTTGCCCCCCACATTGACAAACACGCCCTGGTGTACCTGGACAATATTATTGTCTACAGCCTGTTGGTAGAACAACATCATAAGGACTTGGAGGCAGACTTTACTACCCTGGCACAACATAAACTTCTAGCCAAGCCCTCCAAATGCCAATTTTTCTGCAAACAGTTGCCCTTCCTGGGACAAATAGTTTCAAAGGATGGCATCAAACCTGACAGCCAGAAAATCCAGGCCATCTTCAAGATGCCGCCCTAAAAGACAAGTCCAAACTCTGCACATTCCTGGGAATGGTTGCCTACGTATGAAAATTAATCCCCAACTATTGTCAGGATACCAAGAGTACTGTGGAGCTCCAGTAGGTGAAGGAGGAGTCAAAGCAGGTACTGGCATGGCCCACCAGATGATGAGACCTAACTTTATCAGGTAGGAAAGGGCCTTCCCAGCCATAGCCCAAGGTCCAGCAGTTGGCAAGGCAGAGTCAATCAACCCTGTGAGTGCCAGGTAAAGCACTCCCAGGAATTGACTACTCTGGCCAGTGGCATCAGAAGTGGGTGTAGTTGAGATGATTGGTTTGGGTGTCAAGTGTGGTTCCATGGGGACCAGGTATGTGGCAGGATTATTGTATTTCCTGTTAAAGATCAAAGGGTATATAGTGATTTCTCTTCTGTCACAGATTATTTGGTAGGGTTCCTTGGGTGTGTTTGGGCGGGTGTACCACTGCAAGTCTTCCAAGGACCAGGGTTCATGATCAGGATTTGGGGGGTACTCAGTGAAATGCACAGGGCCAAATGGAGCGTTGGGTGAACAGTAGTAGTCAAAGGCTTTGGTTTTGTCAACTGGAGTCTGGTTATCTATCCCAGGGGATGGGTGCTGACACTTGGGTGTATGCAGATGGAAGAGTATCAAAAATATGTATGGAAAAAGATTGGTGAACCAAAGGTTCATAACAACTTTATTTGGTAAGGATGATGATACAGAACTTTTTCAGGTGCTTCTGATTTATAAACTTACTCACATGCAAGTGCCTCTGGGCATTCTTAAGGTGCTATCTGTGTGGCAAGGCTTGACATCTCAGGTTCTGCTGTTTGGTTGGCTGCTTCATGGTCATTTTTGGGGTTTTCAGGAACAGATGTTTGGCTTTTTGGTAGTCCATCTTGGCTTGGCTGGCCATTGGTTCTGGCAGGTTTGGCTTCTGGGGTTATGGGGGTTTTTCCAATTTGATCACTGTTTTTGGACTGGTTTGACAGGCTTTCTTGAGGCCAAGGAAATTGATTAAAAAGGGGTCCTCAATTGGGAACCCCAAATTACTTGATGAAGGGTGGGCTTGAACTGGGTTTACTGGGCAGCTAAAATTAGCCTGCCCAGGCCTAGTCAAACCCACCAAGGCTTGGGAATAGCTTTTGGGGCCCAGAACGGGCCCTGCAGCTACCACCAGGGCAGGAATGTTTCATGAACCTGGATTTGATTTGAAAAGCAAAAATCCAGGTGCAGGCAAATCTCCCCTGCCCACTAGCCCTGCCTGGTGGCTAGGAGCGGGTTTGATTCCTGCCTGGGGCTTTGAAGCTGTTACTTTTGTAACAGACTGTTGGGTTTGATGCTGTCCTTTGAGACTATGTGTCCCAATACTAGTGAACGGCATCAGATGCTTTGTTAAGATGGTCAGCTGGTTCCCAGGTGCTTTTCTTGGGTGGGTATACTAGCCACTTGATGTGGTACTGTGGCTTGTGGTAGTGGGTACAGTTGCTGTGTATATACTCTACTTTGTGTTCAAGGGATTTCCCTTCCAGGATGGGCAGAGGGGCAGTCTTCAATTTCTGGTGGGTCAGGGAAGTTCTGTCCTTTTTTAAACAGCAAGGATTGGTGAAATACGTCATGTATTTTCCAGGTGTTGGGTAACTTCAGACGGTAAGCTACCTTGCCTACTTGGCCCGTGATCTGGTAGGGGCCGCTTCTTTGGTGAGCTAACTTCTGGCATGGGACATTTAGGGGTATGTTCCTTGAGTCTAGATAGACCTTGTCCTCAATATCTAGTGGCTTTCCAGGGGGTTGCTTTTTGTCAGCAAAGACTTTGTGGGTCTTTACTGTGCAGGTTAGGTTTTGGGAGCAGGTCATCTGGGTTTTGTGGATGTGTTTTATCCAGGTTCTACCTGCTTTGTTAGACTCCTGGTTTCCAATCTTGGGGTCCCAAGTGGGGTCAATTTGTAATTGGCTTTGAAGGGAGACATCCCAGTGGACATGTGATCTTTGCTATTGTACACATATTGGGCTGTGGATAATAGGTCTGCCCAGTTGTCTTGGTTGGCGTCTGCGTAGCATTGGAGGTACTGTTCCAAAATCTGGTTCACCCATTTGGTTTGGCCGTCAGTCTGGGGTGATAGGAATTGGACACACATCTTTTGATTCCTAGGTCTTTCATCACTTGCTCCCAATAATGAGATGTGAACTGTGGTCCTTGGTCTGTCACTATTTCCTCTGGGGTTCCGTGTTGGGTGAGTATTTGGTCATGAAAGTGTCAGACTTTTTTCAGTGGCAGTGCAATGGGTAGTGGTGGGGACAAAGTAGGCCATTTTGGTGAAACGGTCAACCATCACTAGGATTGTGTTGTAGTCTTTGAAGGGTGGGAGTTCAACTATGTAATCTATGGATACTGATTTCCAGGGGCCTGAAGGGATGTCTAGGGGCAGAGGAGGCCTTCTGGCTTAGAGTGTCTTGTTTTGATACACCTGTATGTCTCACAGTCCTCATTGTAGTTGATAACATCTGCGTCTATCTTGGGCCACAAGTAATTCCTTTTGATGCTTTGAAGGGTTTTGTGGCAGCCTGGGTGGCCAGCTAGTTCCAAGTTGTAATAGTCCTTTAGTACAGAAATCTGAGCTAATCCTTCTGGTACATAGATTCTTCCTTGGAACAGTAGGGTGGTTCCTTTTAGTGAGTAACCTCTTTTGTACAGGGGGCTGTCTAGTTGTGTTGAGAGTTCTTAGACCATAGTTTTGGCAACAGGGTCCTTTGCCTGGGCTTCTAATATGTCTGATTTCTTAGCGACAATTTTCAGGTAGTTTAGCTGTATTTTTCCACTGGTTGTATCCAGCAGGGTATGGGTGTTGTGATCTCTCAACTCAGTGGAGGACAGGATCAGGTTGGCTCTTCTACTTAGGGCATCTGGGACAATGTTTACTTTGCCAGGTTTATAGTCAATTTCTAGTACATAGTCCGCCAGTTCTAGAGACCATCTTGCTTGTTGTTGGTTAAGCTGACGTGGTTTGAAGAAGTAAACCAGGTTTTTGTGATATGTCAGGACCTTTACTGGGTGCTCAGCGCAGCTTAGGTATCTGCTCCAGTGCTTCAAGGTCTTCATTATAGCTAGCATTTCCTTATTGTATATATGATAATTTCCTTTGGAAGGGATCATCTTTTTGGAGTAATATGCTACAGTATGTAGAATACCATCCCCTCCTTCCTGAAGAAGCACCCCTCCCAGGGCAAAGTTGTAAATGTCAGTTTCCAGGATGACTGGCTTTGTGTGGTAAGGCATGGCCAACACAGGCACAGAGGTGAAGGCCAACTTCAGGGCTTCAAAGGCAACAGCACAGCCAGGGGTCCACTCAAACTGGACTTTGTCTGAGCAAAGGCAGGTCAGGGGCAAAGTAATCTGAGATTTTTGTTTATGAAATCTCTACAGTAATTTTCTAGCCCCAAGAAACTCCTAATGTCTTTCTGACAGGTGGGGGTGGGCCAAGCTGTGACCGCGTCCACTTTACCTTGGGCCATGGCAAATCCACCTGTTTGTACTATATAGCCCAAGAATTCTACCTCAGGTTGAAAAAAACTCACACTTCTTGAGTTTGACGTGGAGGTTGGCTGCTGCTAGTTTCTCCAATATGAGGTCCAGGTGGCAGAGGTGGTCTTCATGTGGTTTGCTATATATCAGGATGTTGTTGAGGTATGCCACGCAGAATTGGTCAAGGTATTCTCCAAGGACTGAGTTAATCATCCTCTGGAAAGTGCTAGGGGTGTTGCATAGCCCAAAAGGCATGACCAGGTATTCATAGAGTCCATATCAAGTTTTAAGCCATTTTGTATTCATTGCCTTCTTTGATTCAAATTTGGTTAAAAGCGTCTCAGAGGTCAATCTTAGAGTATACTTGTGCACCAGTCAAGACGTCACATAGTTCATTGGCATTAGTTATGAGGTATTGGTTTTTTACTGTGATTTTGTTCAGCTCCTGGTAGTTTACACAAGGTCTCATTCCTCCATCTTTCTTCCCAACAAACAGTAAGGGAGAAGAGCATGGGGCCTTGGAGACTTGAATAAATCCTTTCTTGGTCATGTCTTCAATGTACACTTTCAAGGCCACTTGTTCTTTGTAGTTGCAACTATAAATGAGTCTGTGGCTGGGTTGCATATCAGGGAGTAAATCAATGGCGTGGTTGTAGATAGAGTGCTCAGGTAGTTGAGTTGCAGCCTCTTTGCTGAAGACACTGGCCCATTTCTTGAGGGCTGAGGGCAGCTTCCCAGAGCAAGGGTCCAATCACATGGTCATGAGTTTGGTGGGGGTACTATGTTTGGGCTCGGCTGAATGGGTACAGTTTCAGGGTTAGGTTCCTTTCCCAGGGTTAGAGTTTTGTCACAATAGTTCAGGATTGCACCATGCTTGTCAGCCCAGGAGTCTCTAAGTATCAATGTGTCACGGTAGGTTCCATAATGCCGGGTATTGTCTGTCCAAGTAAGAAGGCTCGGAAAGCCGGAAAACCTGTATCAAAATTGACCAAGTTAACAGATTTAAACCAAACAGTCAATTGGAAATGGGTCACAGCTGCTCCAGTCTGCCAGCTGAAACCAGCTCCTCCTTTCAAACTGACGTTGATAAATTGGCGTGATATGAGGGTCACCCAATATGAGCTTGTTAATCAGCATGGTTTTCAGAAACTAGTCACGCAAGGATTCTTTGCAATCTGGACCAGATACTTACTTGACAATGTGGAAGGAATAGGAGGTCAAGACTCAGGTGGTATTGCTTAGTCAATTTTTCTGATATATATTGAATAATTTTCCATGTTTCAACTCTAAGAGTTGAGTCCTCCTAAATTTACTCAATAAAAATCATTTATCCCAAGTTCTAATTTCAATTTTAAAAATGCATCCTGGGATCAGGTTGTTGCGGTATACTCTGTAAAATCTGATTCTGAACCAAATCATTTCTGGAAGATGGGGCCCTGCAACTGAAACTTTGTTGTTGGTGCCTCCCAATGTCAATTTCATGCCAGCCAATTTTGCAGCTCCTCCCCCCATTCTTGAAAATGAAAATTGTGTTAATTCCCAATGCCCAGAATTTTACGCTGAAGATGCATTGATACTTTCCCAGGTCATTTATCTTGGTTTACTCTGGTTAGGACTAATTTTTCTACTTAATCCTGGAGTTACAATTGGAAATTTCACAAAAAATATCTGAAGCCGCGTTGGTGGTTAATCATCAATTCTATGTGTATTTGGGTGGTAATTCCCCATCATTTAGAAACAGCTTCATATTATCCAGTGATTTCTGTCACATTACTCAACTCTTCTACCTCTGGGTTTTTGGAAGCAGTTTGTCATGAATTTGTGTTTCTTTTCTCCTGCTCCGCCAAGATATCTGCATTTACCATGTTTATTTGCATCAGTTTGTTTCTGAGTTTTCAGTTTGGGCTTTTCTTTAATTTGTGGTTTCCATCTCTGGTTGCAGTTGTAGAGACTGGATCCTCTGTTTCCTATTTCCTTCGTGTCATGTCATTTTGGCGCCCAGATTATTTTCCTGCCCCACCCACTGATGAAATTTTGCGTGAAGTTTTGTCAGCATTATCATTTTATTCCGGCTTGAGCCTTAGTCACAAATCCTAAGTTTACCATGTGATGACAAAGGTTTCTGAAGATGCTTGTGAATGGTTGTTGTCCGCAGTGGAGTGCAATCTACGTGTTTTAACTGAGAGTGCATCTCTATACCCTTTGTTAAAAATTTGTGTGTATATATTGAGGAGCTCAAAGTATATTTTAAGCTATACGCCTTCCATCAGGGGACAACTCCACTTTTGGTATTCCTTCCTCAGTTTCTTACTTACTGCCATACAATTGATGTTCCCAAGGTGAATAAACTCTCAGCGTTGTGGTTAGCAGTTGACCAGACTGCCCAGGATTTGGCAGTTTGGGATTCCCCATTAACCACAACTGAGGCCCTAGTAAGCCAAATTCTTTCTCTGGTCTCAAATCTGTCTACTTCTAAGAAAGGTATGTTGGTAATTGAGGATAAACCCACTGCGTGCTCCTGGTTTTCTGGTCCTTGCTTTGCAGTAGTTCCTTCCAACCAAAGCCAAGATTGTTCTCCCCCTAGCTTGTCTCAGCTACAATTGGCGGTGGTGAACAAACCCAGTGATGTAAAGGAGGCCCATGTAGTGTCCAGTCCTGATAGTTCCTTGGTAATGCTTCAGCATGTTGTACCTGCAAAATCTTCTGTGATTACGTCCAAAGAGTTGCCCCTTGTTCCCATTGATTGTGATACCCCCGTTCTTCCAGCTGCTTTCCAAGAAATGATTGAGTGTTACTTCCAGGAGCATCCTGCCTCCTTAGCTGCCGTCCAGACTTCCAATGAAAAACAAGACCCTGACAAGATTGCTACCTTTGCTGCAAATAAATCTACTTCTGGTTACTTCTTGTTCTATGATAGCATTGATAATAGTCAGACTATCTATCAGCCAGCCATCTTGTTGGATACAGGTGCTATCAAAAATTTTATGAGTGTAGAGACTGCTGACTTGCTACAACTCAAGTATCATCCGGGAATGCTTGTTAGGGGTGGGAACTGTCAGATGTTTTCCTCTTTCCAGCTGAAGAAGCCAGTTACTTTTGTAGTTGCAGGTCAGTCTTTTACTGCAAGATTTTCTGTTTGCTCTACCCTGATGTATCCTATCATTTTGGGAGTGAGTTGATGGAGAGATCATAATGTATCAACCTTACTGGAGAAAAATGAGCTGCAGGTGGAACACTATTTGGGTATAACTATTTGTATTCTGCTGTTGGATATGTCTGAATTGGAGCAATCATCATAGACCATACAATTGTTTCCTGTCCCTGTCCCCGTAAGTTTGGATTTACCAACATGCTTGCAACCCTGGTCCACAGCATTTGACGCCACCAGAGGCGAGGTCCTTCCCAAGCACACTCAGTTTGACTTTGACTTTAAGATTACTGTTGATCTAGTCAGAATTGCGTCTCCTATTTACCCTTTAACCTTGAAGGAAGACACATGTTTGGAAGAGTGGACTTGTGACATGCTGGAAAAAGGCTACAATTTTAAGAAGGCTTTGTCAATCTGCTCCCTGTTATTGTTTTTTCAGAATTCTGATGGGTCCCTTTGTGCTTGTGTTGGCTACGGGAATTTGAGTAACATTACAATTCTGGATCCTTACCCTTTACCCCTCAAAGCACAGATCTCTAGGTGTGTTGAGAAAGCCAAGGTATTCTCAAAACTTGATCTGTTGAATGCTTTCAATCAAATCAGTATTGCAGAAGGAATGGAATGTGTGGGGTTCCTGGTCACCAGTCCCCATAGTGTGTCCTGGGTTGTAGCCAGGGACTGGCTTGGAGGAGCTGTCATTCTTCAACAGGGGTGAAGGGCTGGTGAGAAGCTTATACTTGACTTGCTTAAGGGCAAACTCCTCCAGTATCTTCCCAATCACCAAGCAAGCGTCTCCACCATATACCTGGACTTCAGCAGGTGCCAGCCCTTCTGTAGGCCAATACCAATCCTGTAATAATCTCACAAACTCTTCTCCAATGAACTCTCTTCCTCTATTTGACATCTCCAAATGCCTTGTCATCTTCTCTCACTCCTCCTGGGCAGATTTACTAGAGGCAAACTTCCTGCACCCTAGGCAATAGGATTCCTCATCCCCTGGGCTAGGATAGAAATATGGGGCAATTGACTCATGAGACTTCTACACTCTTTTCACACGGGAAATTCAGATAGGGGTCGTAATAGGCACTTTATTTCCTGTCAGAAGGAAGATCCCCTTAGAAACCTTCTGAGATATAGTATTGGGGTAGGGAATAAGAAAGGGTTTTGTGCCAATACTTGGAGTCCTTTAACAATATATTGGACTCCTTGTACTTGGTCTTTGACTCCTGCTCCTTGGTCTTGGGCTGGTGCACTTTGGTCTTGGGCTCCTGCACTTCAGTCTTGGGCTCTTTGTCTTAATCTTAAGCTCCTGTGGTCTGACCCAGCTCTGAATTCCTATCCTTGGTCTTCTGCTCCTTCTGTAGCTTTGGTGGCCTTTGTAATCCACTTGATCCAGTCCCTGAAGAGTCTCAGACAGCTCTCCCTTTTATAGCCTCTTGTTTCAGACCAAAAACCTCTCTTAGAACTCTGGTTCTTCAAAGCTTAAAATATCATGTTTTTCTTCTTCTATAACATATTAAATTTTTAAACTTACTTCAGACAATAAAAGCCCTGAATTTTCCGCTTCTGCTCCCCATTTTTAGGCTTTAACTCTCAAGTTAAAGCCCTTAAAGAACTGATTAAGTAGGCTCTGGTTTGCAGCCAATCAAAAGCCTTTCTTCAATGGTTTTGCCAAAACAGTTTACCTGGATGACCTGTCTCTGACCCTGGTTCAAACCCAAAGCTGTCTTGCTCCAGGTAAACAACTGCTCCGCGTTTCAAACAGTTTTGCCGTAATTCCCGTCATGTTTCTCCAGCAAATCTTGAGTGCTTCCACATATGTTTTACTTAGGCGATTTTTGACCCTTTGATTTTTCAACATTTCTCTGTGTTTTTTCAACGTTTCACACCTTCAAACCTGCCTGTTGCTCGTCCTTTTGCTTTCCTAGTTGTTCTTGGCAAAATTTGCTCTTTCACCCTCATAGCTTCTCCGTTCTTCTTCCAGCTTCTTTCTGGTCCATTTTCTCTTTAATCTCTTTTCTAAAAATAACATATAGTTCTAACAAACTATAGGTTATTTTTTCTTCTCTTTCTTTTACTTAAATAATTTTCAATACTTTTTAATCATAATCAGGCAGTATTTAATTATTCTTTAACTGCTTCTTTATATCCAAATTTCTTCTCAAAAGTCCCTAAACCAGCTCTTCCAGCCTCTGCATTCAGTCCAGCCAGGTCATCCTCTCAGCTCTTCAGTTCTTCAGCACCAACTTCTAGTCCTTTGGCCATCCTACATCATGATCTGCTAGTCCTTCATCATGTCTTCTTGTCCTTCTGCTTATTTTTAACCAGTTCCTCACCAAATTCTCACTAGGAACCTCCTTTGTTCCTTTAACACACTGAACCATATTGGTTCATTCCATTCAATATGAATTAACAGTTCATCAACTAGCCTTCACTGCGACCAAACATCCCCTCTTGTTAGTTTTCTCTTCTAATTCTGTGAACCACCTTGGTTCTTTATCTCGGCCCCCATTACCAGAACTTGTAGGCCCAGGCATGAGTCTACATTGAACTGGCATTTGACTGGGCCCTCGCAAGTGGCAACCCACTTAGGCCATTAAACCATAAATCTATGTCTATGCGTTGTTGTTACTCACCCAGGTGATGAAGTCTGGGCTTTCAGTTGCAGAGTAATCAGCTCTACTCCCCAGAGGCCTGATCACACCAAGTTCTGCAGCTTGCTTCCCCAAGCAAGCCACCTTGGTGACACCTCTCAGCATGCCTATACCCTCCAATGCTCACTTTGGGTTTCCCCAAAGCTCCCATAGAGGCATAAACAAGAACACCCTACCAGTCTGTTAGGCAAGGTGCTTGCTCACAGACCTCCCGTAAGTGTATTAGGGTACGTTGAGCCCTCAGAGCTCTTCCCCTCCCTGGCAGCCTGTGTTACCCGCCAGGGGTCCAAGCCTACTCCCCCCAGACAGACAAAGTTCCCTGCTTGCTATTTCAGTCTTCACCCTCCCTCAGCCATGGTTCCCTGCTAGGTGAAGCACTATAGCCCAAAGCAGCCAACATCTTCTGCTGGGTGGAGGCAACATCTGCCTCTGGTAGTCCTTTGTTACCTACCAGCCAGGCCTTACTTACCCTAGTAGACCATGTTACCTACTAGGCTCCCCTTACTTGCCCTAGTAGACCATGTTACCTACTAGGATTACCTCACTTCTCCTAGTAGACCAAGTTATCTACTAGGTTTACCTCACCTATCCCTAGCAGCCCTATGTTACCTACTAGTTTACAACGTTGCCAGCTAACCACACATTGTCACTCTTCAGCATATTATCTTTATTTGAAGCCAAATCAACCCTTGCCTGAAAAACAGCACACATGTGGATTACCACAGAATTGTTAACAGCATTCAGAACCAAGAAGGGTATCTTCCATTTCTGCATAATACCATTTGGAGTGAAGAATGCCCCAGCTTGCTTTCAGCAGTTAATTGATTCAGTCCTGGGGGATCTCCTAGGTGTTTGTGCCATTGCATATATGGATGATATCTTGGTGTTTTCTCTGGATGAGGAGTCCCATAAGGCCCACTTGTTGGCAGTTGTAGAGCGCATTCTCCAAGCAAACTTGATCATCAAAAGGAGTAAGTGTGAAAACTTTAAACGTAAGGTTACCTTTCTGGGTAATATTATCTTTGAGGATGGCCACACCATTTCCCCTGACAAGGAAGCTGCGGTTTGAGAGTATGCTATGCCAGTGACAGTATCCCAACTTTGTAGTTTCTTGGGTACATGTACATTCTTGAAGAAATTCACCCCCCACTTGTCTGAGGTGGCCACCCCTTTATATTCAGCTATTGGAAAGATGACTTTGGCCTGGACGCCTGAGTGTGCAAGTGCCTTCTCAGCAGTCAAGACTCTTTTGTTGTCCTCCTCAGTGTTAAGACATGTGAATCCTGAGCTTCCTTTTGTGGTTTCCACCAATGCATCTAAATACACTGTGGCTGGTGTGCTGTTGCAGACGGCTAGTGACAGGATTGAGAGGCCTGTAGGGTATTTCTCCCGGAAGATGGAGGCTTGAGAACACAACTACATGATTTACAACAAGGAATTGTTGGCTGTTGTGGAATTTTTAAAGCATTGGCATCACCATCTCATGTTGGCATGTCATCCATTTGTAGTAAGAACTGACCACAAAGCTCTTCTATATTATTGACAACCCAGGGTTTTACCAGGTTGTCAATCCAGATGGCATGGTGACTTGACAAGATACAAGTCCTGCTACAAGTTTATTAAGGAATTGGACAATAACTTGGCCTATGCACTAAGCAGGAATCCTTCCCATCTCCCAGATACTAGTATAGACGTTGAGTTTAACACTCATACTATGATTCCAGATGGGGTGGTGATGCCTTTTGTATTGCCTCCGCTGGCTACATTGGCTGCCATGTCTTTAGCTGAGGGTGCAGACCTGGACTTGTATTCCAAAGTTAAGTTTCTGCAACTTTATCCAAAGGATATGATAGGCTATTAGAGCTAGCATGCACAAAACCAGTGGGTCAGCCTCAGGGTTATCATAAGATTGGTCCAGTTCTATATCATCAAAGTTGCTTGTGGGTTCCTGAGGGCACTATTTGGGATGAAATCATGGAGGCCAATCAAACCTGTCAAACAGCTGGTCATCCAGAGAAAAACAAAACAGTGGAACTAATACACCGCCAGTTTTCCTGAAAAGGTTTGACTGTGAAGGTAGCAGCTTTTGTTCAAGATTGCCTAGTATGTGTTAAATCCAAGGCCAGTTGGAATAAGACTACTGGTTTACTGGTTCCACTACAGCCTGCTGCGGGACCCTGGACGTCTGTGTCAGTGGATTTCATTGGTGAGCTTCCCAATTCCAATGGGTTTAATGCAATCATGGTGGTAGTCAATTGTTTCACAAAGATGGCACACTTTATACCTTGCTCAACCACAATTACTTTGGTGGAAACCGCTAGGTTATTTGTGAACAGAATCTTCTCCTTACATGGCATCCCAATGGAGATTGTAAGTGACTGTGGTCCTCAATTTATTGCTCAGTTCTGGGAAGCTTTTACTGGAATCCTTGGTATCAAATTATGCCGCTCTACTGCTTTCCACCCCTAATCCAACAGACAAACGGAGAGGGTAAACCAAAGTTTGGAGTTCTTTCTATGTTGCTACACTAATGCGCAACAAGATGACTGGTGTGATAATCTATCAAATGGCAGAGTTCACATTAATAACGCCCCACACACGTCAACTCAAGTATCACCATTTTATGCCAATGTGGGTTACAATCCTTCTTCCAACATGGGTCCTTGTTTGGTTAGCAATGTGGAAGCTGCAACTGATCAAGCTGCTGCATTGAAGCAGATCCTTCAGGAGCTCCAAGTTACTCTTGCTGCTGCTGTGATAACTTACAAGGAATACACAGATAATAAGCACCAGGAGGATCCGGCTTACAGGCCAGGTGGTCTAGTCATGGTTGATGCTTGCAATATGAAACTTAAGGTTCCCTGTTGTAAATTAGGTCCCAAGCAAGTTGGTCCCTTCAAGGTAGAATTTCAGATTGGTCCCTCCGCCTATCAGCTAGATTTACCTCCTGCTTTCAAGATTTTCCACACCTTCCATGAATGTCTTCTTACACCCTTCAAAGGAACAGAGACTCCCTCTTCCCAACCCATTCTTATGGAAGGAGAACCTGAGTATGAGTTAAATTGTATTCTGGCTTCCTGCAAGAATTGCCGCTGTTTGGAATATTTGGTGTCTTGGAAGGGTTATCCTGATTCTGAAAACTCCTGGATTCCCCACTACAATTGTTCAAATTCCTCAGATCTGATCCATGAGTTCTACAAGCGCAATCCCACTGCTATTGGTCACCCTGAACTTATCTTAGCCTCAATGAAACTCCCACCTGCCCATAAGAATTTCTCCTTATCCCATCTCCCAGATGGTGTTATTGTTCCCAGGGCTAAAGCAGAGGGTAATGTCACAGTAGGTTTCATAATTCTGGGTATTGTCTGTCCAAGTAAGAAGGCTCAGAAAGCCGGAAAACCTGTATCAAAATTGACCAAGTTAACAGATTTAAACCAAACAGTCAATTGTAAATGGGTCACGGCTGCTCCAGTCTGCCAGCTGAAACCAGCTACCCCTTTCAAACTGATGTTGATAAATCAACGTAATATGAGGGTCACCCAATATAAGCTCATTAATCAGCATGGTTTTCAGAAACTAGTCACGCAAGGATTCTTTGCAATCTGGACCAGATACTTACTTGACAATGTGGAAGGAATAGGAGGTCAAGACTCAGGTGGTATTGCTTAGTCAATTTTTCTGATATATATTGAATAATTTTCCATGTTTCAACTCTAAGAGTTGAGTCCTCCTAAATTTACTCAATAAAAATCATTTATCCCAAGTTCTAATTTCAATTTTAAAAATGCATCCTGGGATCAGGTTGTTGCGGTATACTCTGTAAAATCTGATTCTGAACCAAATCATTTCTGGAAGATGGGGCCCTGCAACTGAAACTTTGTTGTTGGTGCCTCCCAATGTCAATTTCATGCCAGCCAATTTTGCAGATCCTCCCCCCATTCTTGAAAATAAAAATTGTGTTAATTCCCAATGCCCAGAATTTTACGCTGAAGATGCATTGATGCTTTCCCAGGTCATTTATCTTAGTTTACTCTGGTTAGGACTAATTGTTCTACTTAATCCTGGAGTTACAATTGGAAATTTCACAAAAAATATCTGAAGTTGCGTTGGTGGTTAATCATCAATTCTATGTGGATTTGGGTGGTAATTCCCCATCACTTAGAAACAACTTCATATTATCCAGTGATTTCCGTCACACAATGGGTGTTGTAATCCTTTCAACAAGATAACAGATGAAGGGTAAGTGTTTTGCCCAATCTTCAGCTCAAGGTGTTGGTTATATTCTTGGCCAATGTCAGTTGAACTGTTTTCCATAGTGACTTGGAATTGAGTATCCAAGGGAGTGAGTCCTAGCTTGGATGCCAATGTGGGGTCAATGAAACTTTCATCAGCCCCTGTGTCTAAGAAAGCCTTTTTGTGAAATACTTTATCTCCTACTTCTAGGATCACCATTATATACTTATAAGACTGGGAGGTAATGTTTAATTGGACAAGGGAGCCTGAAGTTTGGTTTCTTCTGGGACAGGCCCTGGTCTGGTGCCCTGCTTCATGGAAGTGGAAACACAACCCATCTCTGTAATGTTGTTACAACTCCTTGGGTGTCATGGCTGGTCTGGCTGCTGTGGGGCTTCTGGCCACTTGGGGTCCATGGGGGCAGTGCCGTGGGTTTCTTGGTTTAAGCTTAGTCCTCAGCAGAGCACAATCAGTTCTTCTAACCCAATTATGGGGGGGTGCTTGAGGAGGTCCTTTAACCATGGGTTCACTCCTTTTCTGAATAGGATGGCAGCTGATTTGTTGTCCAGTATAGCACAAGTCTGTAGTTTGGTAACCTCTTATACATAGGTCTGAAGTGGGCATCTATTTTGCTTGAACTCCAACAGAGTCATGAAGAAAAAGTGTCAGGTATTCTGGTCCTCTCCTGTGGCCATTAGTTTGGCCTCAAATCAATCATAGTCTAAGCAAAACTCTACGTTGTTGGTGGTGGCCTTGTCAAACCAGTCTAGGGCATCCCCTGTTAGCATGAATGCTACTCCCAAGACTTTGACTGTGTTGTTGGGATAGGCGGCTACATTGGCTAGGAAGTGAAGTCACAGTACCAACATGGCTCTTCTAGCTTCCTCTAGGCTGAGCTTGCCCATCTGGGACATGGTCACATTAGAGGTGTTTTGGTTCACAATAATGTTATGTACTTGGGAGGAGGTTGCTGTGGTTGGGTCTTTGCTCTCTGGAGCATCTTTAGAATCATCCAAGGTCTGGTTTGTTCTCTTCCACATGGAGGAGATTTGGTATGATAGCCACAAATGACAGCAATGAGTGATAATCATAAAAACAAACATACAAGTAGCCCCAAGTGCTAAACACATCTTGGGGCCCAGGTTACCAAGTTTAGGGGGATTGTCATACTGTCAGAATATCAAGAGTACTGTGGAGCTTCAGTAGGTGAGAGAGGAGTCAAAGCAGGTACTGGCATGGCCCACCAGATGATGGAACATAACTTTACCAGGTAGGAAAGGGCATTCCCAGCCACAGCCCAAGGTCCAGCAGTTGGCAAGGCAGAGTCAATCAACCCTGTGAGTGCCAGGTAAAGCACTCCCAGGAATTGACTACTCTGGCCAGTGGTATCAGAAGTGGGTGTGGTTGAGATGATTGGTTTGGGTGTCAAGGGTGGTTCCATGGGGACCAGGTATGTGGCAGGATTATTGTATTTCCTGTTAAAGATCAAAGGGTATATAGTGATTTCTCTTCTGTCACAGATTATTTGATAAGGATCTTTGAGAGCGTCTGGGCAAGTGTATCACTGCAAGTCTTCCAAGGTCCAGGGTTTGTGGTCAGGGTTATGGAGATACTCAGGGAAGTGCACAGGACCAAACAGAGCATCTAGGAGGGCAGTTGTCATGGTAAGTTCTATAATGCCAGGGATTATTTGGCCAAGTAGGAAAGCTTGGAAAGCTTTAACAAAACTGAATGATTTAAAAGACTTGAACCAAACAGTTAATCACAAATGGATTACTGCTGCTCCAGTTCATTGATCAAATCCAATTCCTCACTGTAAGTTGATATTGATAAATTGACGTAACTTAAGGGTCATCAGATATGAACTTATTAATCAGCATGGTTGTCAGAAATTGGTCACCCAAGGGTTCTTTGCAACCTGGATCAGATAATCACTTGACAATGTGGAAGGAATAGGAGCACAGGATCCAGGTGGTATTTTTTAGTCAATTTTTGATATATATTGAATAATTTTCACTATTTCAACTCTAAAAGTTGAGTCCTCCCAAAAAGTTACTTAATAAAAATCATATATCCCTTGGTCTAATTTACATTTTAAAAATGCATCCTGTAGTTGGATTGTTGCGCTAAATTCCTTACAATCTGATTCTAAGCCAGAGCATTACTGCAAGATGGGTCCCTGCAGTTGGAACTTTGTTGTTGGCACCTCCCAATGTTAATTTCATGCCTGCCAATCTTGGGGTGGTCCCCCTGTCTTTGAGACTGAAAATTGTGTTGCATCTCAATGTCCTGAATTTTATTCTGAAGATACTCTGATGCTTTCACAGGCCATTTATCTTGGGATACTTTGCTTAGGATTAATTATTTTGCTTAATCCTAGTATCTCAATTGGAGATCTCACAAAACAATATCTGAAGTCACGTTGGTGGTTAATAATTAATTCTATGTAGATTTGGATGGTAATTCCCCACCATTTAGAAACAGCTTCATACTATCCCACAATTTCTGTCACAGCAGTAGTAGTCAAAGACTTCTGTACCATCAATTGATGCTTGGCTTTCAATCCCTGAGGGTTATTACTGATGCTTAGGTGATTGCAAATGGAAGAGTATCAAAAATATGTAAGGAAACTAGATTGGTGAACCAAAGGTTCATAACAACTTTATTGGTAATAATGACAATACAGAATCTTTCTGGTGCTTATGGCTTTTATAATCATTCACATGCAGGTGCCTCTTGGCATTCTTCTGGTGCTATCTTTGCGACAAGGTTTTGCATCTAAAATTCTTCTGGTTGGTTGGCTGCTTAATCATAATTTTTGGGGTCTTCAGGAACAGTTGCTTGGCTTGCTGTTGGTCTATTTGACTGTCTGGTCATTGGTTCTGGCATATTTAGCTGCAGGTGTCATGGGGTCTTTTTTAATTTGATTATCATTTTGGGACTGGCTTGACAGGCATTTCTGAGGCTCAAGAACTTGATTAAAAATGGGTTTCCACTTGGGAGCCCCAAATTACTAAATGGAGAGTGGTCTTGAACTGGGAGCCCTGGGCAGCTAAATTTAGATTGCCATGCCCAGCCAAACCAACCAAGGCTTGGGCATAGCTTCTGGAGTCCAGGATGGGCCCTGCAGCTACTGACAGGGCAGGAGTGGTTTGTGCACCTGGGTGTTGCTGTTTTAAAGCAAACCCAGGTGTTGGAAAGCTCCTGCTACCCACTCCCCCTGTTTGATGGCTGGGAGGGGGTTTGATTCTCTCCCAGGGCTTCAAAAATGTTACTTCTGTAATAATTTGAGACATTCTACCTGACATAAATGGCTAAATTTAGAGGCACAGGAATTGGAAATAATGACTTTGTTCACTAAATACATTTTGGTGAATTCACTCTTAAACAACTCTATTTCTATTTAGAGCTGCAAAAACAATCAAGATTGTCAAAAAGTGAGCTGTTTTTTGTTTTAACATATCACTTTTATGACTTAACCAATTACGGTCTTTTTTGTATCATTTTTGTTACATGGTTGGTGTAAATTTGGCTTTCTAGTCCTTCTGGTTACTTCTTGGTTGGTTGCTTGCTTGACAAGAACAGGAAAGGCTGTATTCACAATGGCTTACCACTGATAAGATGACCTTAAGTCTTTACCTATCCAGTGGAGGTAACAACTAAGAGTAGTCAAATGTATATCAAGTAGTAAGTGTAAAAGTATATAAGTGTGTGTTTTATTTAGAAAGAAGGGAAGTTTATATACTATACTGGCTGCACAATTGATGCAGGAGTGTTATTAACACCTGCACCATTGTCAGGAACATTACAGGATCTTCTGGTGTCCACCAGGCTCTTGCATCTGTACTCTTTCCATCTTAGGACAATCCAGATGATCTGATGGAGAAGAGTGGATGCGCATTACCCCAAAGTGGCTGCACCTTGCAGCTGCCCATTACAGAAGCTGCTAGTAATTACCAAATCCGATCCAACTGGATGTAAAAGGTTGGTCAAATCATCATAATATTCAAGATACAATTGGAATTGCAAATCCGTCAGATCCAACGGATTTGGGTGCAAATCAATTAGCCTTAACTACCAGGATTAATTCCACTGATAGCCTTGACCATTCTAATATGCACCTAATTTACAACAATGGTCAATATAACAGTTGATGTAGATTGTGTCAGGGATCCAACCTTGGGCGGCTGGCCCATCATTTTTGGGGATCACTTGGGCCAGGTTTTTTGCAGGTAAAGCCCACCACAAGAGAGGAGCTAACTTAAAGAGGTAGGAGAAGGACTTCCCACCCAGGACTACAGGCCAGTGGCCAGGATTATAGTGTCAATCACCCCCGTGAGGGTGATGCACACAATCCCAAACAGCTTGCCAGTATGGTTGGCTGGGAGGCTAGGCAAGGAAGCAGGCATTGGCTTAGGAGTAACAGGCAGTTCCATGCTGAGTTTATAGGCAGGCAGATAGCTGAATTTTCCTCTGAATAACTTGGGTTTTGATAGGATCCAGGGTCTTTGACAGTTGTATCTAATTGCGGATTTTATGTGGGCCAAGGGATATAATTTGATAATCTTTTCTGGGGTATAATCCTTGTACTAAGGCTTTAATGGGTACTCTTTGAAATGAGCAGGGCCAAAAGAAACACCTGGAGGATAGGAATCTGCGGACAGAAGGGCAGGATGTTAGAGTCATGTAAATAAGGTCCAAGCTCAAATAAAAGTTGTGGGGATAAATTACCCAGGCTAAAATCAGAACCAAGAACAAAGATGTGCACTGAAGCTTTAAACCTACAAATCTACAAAGTAAAGGAACAAAGCATGAAATAAAGATGATTAACAACACAAAAAACAGGAGATGTAAATGGACCACTGAAAAGAAATGATTTTGAGATAAGGGGTACAAAACCTGCTGATCCTGCGTAGAGACTTTTCAACCATGCCAAGACAGCAGCAGCCATGGCCTGAGAAGGGGGTATTTCAGCCCCAGGGTAGCTTTCATATATTGGGGAATGACTTTATTGAAATTAGGTAAACTATCTGGAAAAAAATTTTCAGAGGGGAAATGAGGGGAACTATAACTCAACTGGGGGAGGCAAACTTGGATCTGATTGATTGGCTGGAAATATTTTCACCTCTTGGTTGGGGACTTCTGCCAAAGCATTGATAACGTCATAATTTGATATTTTTGGACAATCAGCCAATTGACTACAAAGCGCCACTGGGTAGTGATATCTTGTCATATTTTTTGTGTAATTATTTGGACAAAATTCAGGGAGATGCAGGTTAATTCCTTCTCCATTAACAGGGGCAGCTTTAACCCATTTTTTTCAATGACTAGATTTAAATCATCCAATGCTTTCAAGGGATTTTCTGCTTTCCTGTTCCCATTCTTTTTCTTTGGTTGATCTATGCCAGGCAAAAATGACACTACTGTGACACAGGAGGGCCGGATGACATTGTGCTGAATTGATATAAGGCAAATGCAAAATATGACAATAGCTATGAAAGCCAATATGACATAGCCTTTATTTAAAATGTTGATAAGGTTGGAGCACAAGGTCTACAGGTCTATATAGCACCCTGCCTTCAAACTTAGTATTTTTTGAGGGGGCTTCATAAAAATATCAGGAAATGTAGGGCCAGGTGACCAGGACGCCTGGGTACAGAAGTGGCAAATGGCATCTTGGATGGGTGTTCTCTCATTGATTAGAATCCCCAAATTGGTTACCTGATTCTCTTGTTACTGGATCCTGGTCATTGGGCCAGGCCTGAAGCCTGTGTTTTCTTCTGCTTGCTGAACCTGATTGGTTACCTGTGAGGACTTTGAGTTCATGAAGTTTAAAGAGGGGCTTTCCTTTCCTCCATTAGGCAAGTCAATAAGTCCCTCCTTGGGTGCCACTACTCTCAAGTCTATGATGTATTCTCACTTTTGGACTTAGCTTAGGCTTCAGATCACAGGGGCTCAATTTTAGAAAAATGTGGGCAAGCGGCCCCTTGGTCTGTGGGGCTGGCAGCCTGCAAGCATCCAGGGTCAGGGTTCAAATCTTGCTCACAGGCCTGGTTTTCAAGGTGAAGAATTTACAATCCTGACAGATTGCTTCAGAATGTGACCAGTTTATTTTATTTTGAATATGGGTTACTTTTGTTGAGGAGCTGAATATATAAATATTCCAGCTGTTGCTAACACAAGTAACATCCAATCATTGTCTGCTTTGGTGTCAGTCTAATATTTGGTTTGACATTCCTGAAATGGCAACAAACCAATATCACATGACTTGTCCAGGTAACCAGCAACACAAATCCATTCTGCACATGACTGCCCTTATCTTTAATCCAACTTAAAGCCCCTGTCACAGAGCAAGCTATATAGGTCTAAAGTATTATCTAATAAAATATATTTCTCTTCTTCCTAATTTCATATTTAAAGCTTCCCCAAAAGCTGCTCCTCATCACTGGTAGAAGCTATAAGTTTTTGACCACACTTATGAAAGAAAGAATGACTGAGCAGAGCCTGCCCACCTTTGCTCACATACTCAACCAGGCTACATCTCAGGATACCTGGAAAACGTATTTCTGCACCCACAATACCAATGAAGATATACCTAGTTGATGCACTGTATTCAAAGGACTGGTTGTGTCCAAAGCATGCACCAAGATTATTCAATACAGTTGCTCTCTTCAACCACAAACAAACACACAACCGCCTATCATAGGCAAAGTTACCAACACCAAATACATTGGTATCAACAATTTATTTGGTGAAAATATAGAAAACATCAATAACTGGCTAGACCACTCAGCTGCTAAACTCCGCGCCAGCCACATCCCCCACAAAAAATAGTACCAGGAATCCAGCAAGCGCTTGTACAAGGCTGCAGCTAACTGGTTTGTCACTTGGGTTGGCTCACAATCTGACAGTCAGCTTGATAACTGGGAAGAGTTCAAAGCTGACATCACCCAAAATTTCTACGTCACTGAATCCTCTAAGACATTGCAATACAGCTCAACAATCTTCTTCAGAAGAACACTGTCACAGCTTACACTAAGGTATTTGAAGAGATACATTGCAAAATCTAAAGCCCAGCACAAGCTGACAACGTACACACAAGAGCCTCATTCATCAAAATAATGAGCCCCTCAGTTGCTACCCTCATCTGTACAGAGGCCAACACCTTTATGCCTGCTCTCATTGCAGAAGCCAAGCACGCAAAAAAATGTTCAAATATGAAATATGATGCACACAACAGCAACTGCTCCTCCAAAAGTGATGGCATAGAGAGTCCAATGGTAAAGAACGCCAAAAAACCAACCACAACAACAGCAACTCCAATTAAAGCAATGACAATCATAGTCAGAGTGCAAACTTCTCCTGTCTTAAGAAAGAGGACACTGCCAAAGTGAACAATGCTGAAACAGCAACCCACTATATATCTGATTCCACATTCTCTGACCTTGAAGGTCTCAAAACCAAGGAACATGGAAAAGGAGGAAGATAACATGCTTAAGTGCCTATATCTCCCCCAAACTGACAAGAAAGTGTACCAAGGCACAAACTTTGCTGCTCACATTCCACGTGTCCTGCAATCCTCCATTTTTATGAATTTAAAAATAAAAGATTGCTTACAGATTCTTGTCTACCCATGCACTTATAAATCACATACACATAAAATATTATTTGACTCTGGTGCACAACACACCATGGTAAGCAGACCATTTGTAACCAAGTACAAAATACCAGTTGTCAAATCTAACTTTAAATATGCCAGAATGGCAGATAAATCCAAGGTTCTACTTGAAGGAAAAACAACTCTCTTCAGAATTGAACTCCAAGCCATACAAACCTCTATCAAAGGACTTGTCATGAACAACATAAACTATGACATTGTATCAGGCATAGACTGGTTTACCTGAGTGACCCCCAGCGTATGTTGGAAAACAAAAACCATGACCATCAAACACAATAGAGTCAATTTTAATATCCTCAAAGAACCCAACAACCTCATTCTAAGAGACACTGTATTTGTTCAAGTCATAAATTAGGACAACTTAAAACATCTTAGAACATCTAATCAAAGACAGTACTCTCCATATAATGAGGTACACCAAATTTAATAACATGCAAACAACCAAAATTCAATCCCCATAGCTTGCAGCACTCCTAAATTAATACACTCTTGTATTTAAGGAAGAGCTTACAGAGCTACCCCCAAACAGGATTTCAAACATGACATTGACCTATGAAAGGCCATGCCCAAACCTGCCCCCCTCTATAGAATCTCCCCATGGAGACAGAAACCCTTAAAATTACATCAAGGAGAACCTAGCTAAAGGCTTCATCCGCCCATCAGAATTCCTGTGGGGGGCATCAATGTTTTTTGTAAATAAAAAAGAAGGCACTCTTTGTCTAGTAACTGACTATAGAGCTCTCAATGCAAGCACAATAAAGAATAAATATCCCCTCTTTCAGGAACCTATCTGCTCAGAAACATACCACCCAAAAGGTGTATGGCCGCAGATGGATTCAACCCTTTGACTAGGGAACCAATTGGAACGGAGATCATTTCCATATGAAATAATTATCCAATCAGGTGGTATTGACCCAAAAGAGAATTGAATCTTCTCAAAATGAAGTAAGCTCCAAGATAACTGAGAAGGAAAACAGAAGCCAAAGGATGGAATAAGGAAGGAGCAGGCAGACTGGCCCCCATGACCTGTGGTTCCTCTGTAATGGGGGGATTTGGTGACAATGGAGTGGCAGTGTACCATACTCCTGGTATCACTCAGCGCCATGACTTGTCAAGGTAATTAGGAGGAGATGAACCATAATTGGCTCTGGTTCTAAGGGATATGCTTGCAGTAAAGAACTGGACAAGGAGCAACCAAACCAACCATTTTTACCCAAATGGTCCCCATTGGGAAGACTTGGGTAGTATCATGGTGTTAGATTTCAAGACTGGAGAGCAGGCAAAATAAATCAACTAGGTAAAGGAAATCAACTTTATTAACTGAACAATCAAAACACCCCAACAAATGGAGCCTTTTATAGGCTGCTAGGAGCTGTTTAAATTGTTGTTTCAAGGGTAAATTGGGGAAGGAATTTGGCAGGGGGAGTTTTGGCTTGAATTTAAAGATTATTTCAAAAATCACAACCAATTGCCCCTGCTGAGCCTTCTCCAAACAGCTAGGTGTTATCTACCCCAGCTGTTGGAGAAGCAACAGATTGGGGGGCTTCTGGTGTTGCAATTGCACACCAGAAGAAGATATCCAACTGTTTACTTGATTGTCATCAAGTACAGAGCCCAGTTTAATGTCAACATAACCAGAGGTTGAAACAGAAGCAAATTCAAACGCTCTTAATCCTGTTACAAACTCTGATTGGCTACAGCAAGCATTCTCAAGTGATGTCAAAGGTGACTTCAAATTTGATGTACTAACTTTGTTTAGGCGTTCAATCAATGAGCAAGAGAACCCGGGTTTGATCCCCGTATTCACAGGAAAGATAGCCACTGGACTGGATGTACTATCTTCAAAAGGTAATATAGAACATATATTTCCTTCTAATAAAACATTTCTAGGAACTGGAGGAAAATCCCAATTAGGAGAAGAGTTCCCAGACCCTGGATCAATTAAAATTTCCTTGTTGTTGTCAGGAAAGATATAAAAAGCATTCCTGACACCCTCCCACTCATAGAGAATCTGTTTGCAAGACTCTCTGGAGCCAAATTTTTCTCCAAAATTGACCTCACCTCAGGTTACAACCAAGTTGAAGTAAAGGAAAAAGACATACCAAAAACTGTGTTCCTTACACAATTTTGATCTTTTGAATGTAGGATAATGAACTTTGGGATGACCAATGCTCCCGCAACTTTTTTCACTATGATGAACCAAGAACTAAACGGTCTCTCAAATAAATTATGCTATTTTGACAATATCATTATATTCTTAAAAACTAAAGAGGAACACATCATGCATGTCTGAAAGAAACTCAATTAACTTGCAAAAACAAACTCTATGCAAAGCCTAAAAAGTGCCAATTTATGTAAAAGGAACTCTTGTTCTTGGGCCACATTTTCTCTGATGGTGGCATCAAAGAAGATCCATATAAAATCAAAGCCATAAACAACATGCAACACCCCACCTCTGTTAAACAAGTTAGATGCTTTCTTGGAATGGTAGCTTACCTAAGGAAATACATCAAAGACTGCAGGAAACTAACCACACTAATCAATGACTTAACCAATGGTAATGCCAAAAAGAAATTCATCTAGACACCATAATACAACAAGAATTTCCAGCTACTAAAGCAAGCTCTGATTGAAGCGCAAATCTTGCAATACCCTAATAACAAAAGGTGCTACAGGCTTTAGTCAGATGCCAGTGATACTGCCATTGGCGCAGTACTACGCATCTGCCAGCCAGGGCAGCAAGACTTCCTGTCAGTATGTTATGAAAGCAGAAAACTAACCAAAATTTAGAAGAGATACCCAATACACAATAAGTAATTGCTAGCAATATACCACACATGCAATAAATGGAGATGTTATCTAGAAGGGCATTTGAACGTCCAAGTACTAACTGACCATAAATCCTTAAGCTATTCCAAACTCAGAACACACTTGCACAGCAACAAGCCAAATGGATGTCCCTGATGGAACAGATAAATCTGGACATCCAGTAAAAAGGGGGAGAGCTGATCACAGCTGATGCTCTCTCTAGGCTATGTCAGCCAAGAGAGTATAATCCTGATCACCTGGACCCTGACTAGCCCAACCTATACAACACTGAGTACAAGACAAAAGGAAAAGATCCCTCCACACACCAACTAACCCATGTGTGGGGTTCCTGTCCAGCAGTCCCCAAGTGTGTCCTGGATTGTAGCCAGGGACCAGCTGGAAGGAATTGTCATTCTCTAGTAAGGGGAAAATGTATCTCAGAAATATGTATAGGGATCAAAATGGGCTTTTATTCACTCTCAGAAGGAAGATCCCCTTAGAAACCTTCTGGTATACGGCCCAGGGGGTCAAGGAAACAATATGGATTTGCCAATACTTGGAGTCCTCCAACAATATCTTGGACTCCTTGTACTTGGTCTTGGACTCCTGCACCTTTGTCTTGGACATCTGCTCCTTAGACTTGAACTCCTGCTCCTCAAATGTGGCAACTGTGGTAAGTTCAACTCCCTTAAAGTTGACTCCCTGGTACTTGAATCCCTTGAACTCAACACTATAGTAAAGTGAGAATTCAGCTTTTGCCCTGATTGACTCCCTGGTACTTGACACTTTTTTAATTAACAGATCTTGATGTACTGAAAACTTTTAATATAAAAAATTATGTTATACAGATATGGTATACTAAAGTAATCTCAGAAAGCTAAAAAATGCAATAAAAAAAGTACCTTACTTAATAAAAATAAGGAGAAATAAGCAATTATTTTTCATTTTACTATGTAATTTACACTCTTCATTATAAAAATATTTTTTTATTACCATAAAAATTAAAATTCCAATGAGACAAAAATAAACACAGACACAACAAATAAAATTATGCAAAATATAAAGAAATATTAATATTTATTTGATATAGTTCATATAAGCACAACTGTGAATATCATATGTTTTATTTGGAAATTAACAAAAATTAAGATATTTCACTTACTTCCAACTATAAATATTCATCTCGAGCTTACCATGTATACATAGAACAATTACTGCTAACTAATTAAGTTAAAAAACTTAAAATAAAAACTAAATGAACAAAGCTAATAAGTAAAAATTAAAGTTAAAAAGTTAAAAGTTAAAAGTAAAAATCATATAACCAAACAAGTAAGCAAGTTTATTCCTCCTCCTTCTTTTCCTGTTTCATTTTGGCCCCTTCCAGGAGGGCAGTGGCAATAAGCTCAAGCTTCTGCTTAAGCTCAGAGGCCTTGTATTTGTGCTTAGCCGCACCCTGGATTGCCTTGGTGAAGAGGGTACAGCGGGTGGTTGGCTTGGTGGGGGGGACGCAGTTGGCTAAGTCACACAGCTTGGAGATGGTCTTCTCCTGATTGTGCTGCAAGAGGGAAAAGAACTTATTGAATTTGGGGGTGGAGCCCAAAGTTGGCCTTGAGGTGTTTGTGGTAAGCCTCTAGCGCTGAGGTGGTCTTGAGCTCACCATTCACTGCCGCCCGGTACACATTCCAGCTGGCCTTGGCACGGGCCTTGCCTTGCCTCTGCGTGACAACCTTCCCAATCCACTGGGGCTCAAAGTACTCAAGGAAAGGCTTGAACTCCGGGTGCTTCACTATGTAGGAATCCTTTTAGAGCACCTTGAACCCCATTGCAGTGTGCTCTGGCTTTAAAAAAGCCAAGGCACTAAATTGTGAGAGCACAAATCTGCAGGTGTCCAAAGTATCCCTCTGGCTCAACCTACTAAGCTCTGTGTGGGCCTGCACGTTACAAGAAACTGCTTGGCGTAAGTGGAAGTGGCACCCCTGCACCTCCCTGCTAAACAGCTGCTCAAATGCATTGAACTGAGCAGGCTCAAAGTCCATAATGCATACGCGGGGCCCAAGAGCTCTTAGCCTCGCCTTTTCCTCTGAGTCCAGGGTGGCCTGGTCCTTGTCAGAGGCAGGTGGGTTGGCGCGGGTGTGGGGAGGAGTCTTCTTGGATTCATCATGATTGGCGGGAGGAAGGAGGGCAAGTTCTTGGCGGAGGATGGAGAACGTGCAGGTATAAATGGCCTCAGTGGCCCTGGGAAGAAGGAAGAACAAAAGTGGAATCACCCAGATGTCAATCTGGGCATGAACCATCCAGAGCTGCTTGAAAATCTGGGGGCAAGTGGCAAAGGTACCATCAACTAGCCAGGTTGACGCCCTTTTCAACTCCATCAGGTTCTGCTGAGTTGAGTCGCAGATTATAAAGTCCTTGGCTGCAGGCCTGTCATCATGAAGCAGGAAGTGCTCCCCACTAGGAAGCTGCTTAAGCTCATGAGTGAGTGTGAGCTCAGAGAGGACGTCAGAAGCCTTGGGGGGAGATTGGCAGCAATACACTTATTGCTGATGAATTTGAACAACTGCTCCTGTGTTGGTACCAACTTGAGATTATTGGATTTGAGATGCTGGAGGGCCTTGATGGCCAGATCAGAAGCGCAGAGGTTGGCGGTGGTGGGAATGACCTGAACAAGGTACCATTTAAGCATGTAAGTGATTAGATGATTGGGGGGCTCACAAGTGTGCTCCCCCTTCTCCAACGTTACTTGCTCCCAGCCCTCAGTGTTCAACTGGGCCCCGCAAGTCTTATCCTTGCAGACAAAGTGCTTGCTTTTGGTCTGCTGCTTTTGGTTGTTGCAATTAAAGATATAATTGTTGGCAACGTGACCAGGGCCGCCCTTTACAGACATGATGGGAAAGTACTGGGGAAAGCGCTTGGGAACTTTAAACTCTCTGTCCAGGTTGCAAATGTTGTGGATGACCAGTGGATCCCAAGCCACATGACCAAAAGCTTTAAACTTCTTGGAGTAATCTTCTGGCTCATCTTGGGGGTCAGATAAAGAAGGAGGGGAAGAGCCATTGGGAGGGGGAGGGGAAGGATTCTTCAAGGCCTGCTTGGATGCCTCCTTTTTCTTACCAGAAGAAGAGGTGGGCTCCTTGGCAGCCTTTGCCTTCTTGGTCTGGTGCTCCTTGGTAGGCTCAGAGTCAGCCTCTGAGTGATAAAATGAGTGGTTGGTAAGATCACCATCAGATTTATTGGGGGAGGATTTTTGGGGGGGAAGGTGAAGGGGATGTAGAAGATGAGGGTGGAGGGGGGAGGAGTGGGAGAAGATGGAGTGGGAGGAGATGGGGTTGGAGACTTTGCCTTTGCAGGCTTCTTGGCACTCTTGGGGGTGTAGGCAGTTTCTTTAGAGCCTTTGGAGGCTTGACGCTTAGGCTGCTGACTGTTCTTGCTTGATTTTGTCTAAAGAAAAGTTTAGCATTGTAAATAAAATGATTGAGAAGATATTGCAAACACAAAGTGGTAAAGCAAAGCAAAAGTTGAATGAAAAGTATGCAAATAAAGTTTTATTTATAAAAAAACATAAAAAGGTAAATAGAAGCAAAATAGAAACTCAAAGTATAGATATAAAGGTTAAAACGTAGAAAGTAAGTGCTTTTGTGATGAAGCATCAAAGATGTTAGGTTCAGCATAACATCTTAGTGTTAAATCAATGCAAAAGTTTAATTGAAAATCAAAAAAAATATGAAAATTATATGGAGAGCAGCAGAAAAAGTAGTAGATTATATTAGCAAAAAAATAAAAAAATATTATGTGGAATTTTTTTATTGAGAGTTGAAAATTCAAAACATAGTAAAGTGTCAAGTTTGGCACTGTCAATCAGCCAGAAAAAGCTGAATTCTCACTGTTGAGTATGCCAGAGCCGAGCAGAAACATCAAATTTACTATGTTTTTTACATATAAAACTTGCTTAAATTTAAACCAGGTTTGAAAGTTAACCCAAAAGCAAGGCAGTTTTGTATGCTCAAAAATAAAAAAATACAACATAAGTTAAAAAAGTAAATGAGTGGAAATGTGTTTATTAGTGATTAGGGTATGCCGTGAGGAGCTGGGAGTGAATTATTTACCATAGTGTTGGTTAAAACATTAAGAAGCTCTCTGTACTAATCCCCAAGTTAAAGTGTTGAGTGGGTGAGTGGCGCTCATAGTACGTCACATATTAATTTAGCCTTAATTCCAAGCCTTTGATTAGTTAAATCCAAAACCAATCAGGTGTCAAGTGGATAGAGTCAAACAAAGAAAGTGTTGAGTTTCAGTTTTTTATAAATTACATATGAAATCTCTTAATAAATTGGGCTTAATTTATGTGGCACCACTTAATTCAAAAACCTGGGAATGACATAATGTAAAACAAGTGGGGTATTTGATGAATGTATATACCACCAAATCCAGTATAGTGGTGCTTGGGAGCCTAATCAACAACTATGGACACTAATAATAAAAATATAATATTAAATAAAAAAATTTATATAAGCGCATATGTATTTTATTAATAAAATTAAAATTTGGCTTAAAAAGTGTTGAACTGGTCACTTTTGGGTTTAGAGTGTCGAACACAGGTTTTTTTGTTACTATCAGTAAATTTACTTATAAATTGCCCCTTAAATCGGTATTTTAGCTAACCAATTTATTAAACAGAGTCGAGTTCGAGTAAATCCAACCTTGGTTTTTGGTTTCAAACCCCTAAATTACTAGTAAAAATTAGCTTAAAATTGGTTAAGCCAAAAATACTAATAGATGCACATATGCGGCACTCGACTCCCTGGTACTCGACAAAGTATCAAGTACCAGGGAGTTGAGTTTAAGGGAGTCAAACTTACCACAGTTGCCCAAATGTGGACTTTGGCTCCTTAGAATCAAACTTCCGCACTGTGCTTAGGAACCAGCTCCTTATTCTTGGGCTCCTGCTCCATTATCTTGGGCTTCAGCTCTAACCAAGCTCCTGCTGGTGATCAAAAGGCTTCTAAAACCTCTTGGAAGAAACTCAAGAGACCCAGAAGTGTCCTCTCAAAGACCTGGAACAACCTCCAAAAAACTGTCAAAAGACCCCGTAACTTTCCAGCCAGCCACCTTCTTATAGTGTCCTTTTCCCAACGGTTCCACCTTCAAAATGGCTTTCTTCATAAGCTTAAACCATTGTCGCTCACTTTTTCTTATAATAACTTAAGCTTACATACTTACTTTCTCAAAAGCTTAAAGTATTAATATACTATTTCCTTGCTTATACTTTAAGCTTTTGGCTTCTAACCGATCATTTTCATCAGAAAACCTGCCAGAACTCAACCAATGAATGCAGAGCGCGGAAATAGACCATTTCTGAAGTTCCACCGGGATCCAACTATGAAACTCATTTCCACAGCTCAAACTGTTCAAATCAACAACTCTTCGCGCACCAAAGAGTTAACCAGTCCATTATTCCAGCACTATTTCTTCCTGCATTCAACCCAAACCCATTTAAATAGTAGAATACTATTTAAATTATTTTTTCTGGACCTCTTCAACGTTTTCCCCATATATTTACAAATATAGTAAAATCCAAGGAAAACGTCCCACCAAAACAACCTTGTATCCTGCTCTCATAGCAACATACCTTTGTCTATCCTAGGAACTTAATAAATAAATATCTTACCCAAACTTCTATCCACATTCCTTCTTGATTTTCATACTAAACCAAGGCAAAATATTCCACATCTTCCCACTTTGGCAAATCAATTTGGCAAAATCTTGGCTCATTTCTCTGGACCACTAGTTCTTCACCATCATCTTCTGGTCCTCCAGCCAGCTTTCTTCAACAACAGTCACTAAACTTTCACTTGGCCAACATAAGCCCCGCCTGAAAACCACCAAACATGTGGATCATCACACCATGATACACTAGTAAGGAATGAAAAGTATTTCCATGTATCAAATGGTTCAGTATACCACATCATTAAAGACAAACACATACCCTATATTCCACTTGCACAAAGGGTTGATATTATCCTCATATAGCACCGCCTACTGGGGCACACAAAGGCCAATAACCTATACCTCACTCTAAAAGAAATAGTATGATGGCCTAATCTAAAACAAGACATCATTGAAGTTCTAAAGAAGTGCACAGTGTGTGAAAAATACTCAAGCACCAAAGCTTCACAACCTACAGTTGACCAATACCTGACCTAGAACCATTCAAGGTTTGGAGGCTGGACGTGGTGGGACCTTTCCCAGAAGCTAAAGCAAAACAACACTTCTTAATTGTAGTCATCAACTTTGCTACACACTGGCCTATCTGCTGAGCAACTAAAGACCACAAAGCAAAAACAATTAACTGCTTCATCAACAAGGCAATCATAGCCAACTAGGGAGCTTCAGACTACACCATAACTGATGGAGCCACAGAACTATCAGGACACATAGTAAATAATAATCTAAAATCAAATAATATCAAACATTCCACAACCTTGCCCTACAGGCCACAGGCCAACAGCAGAGTTGAACGCCTAAATAGCAGCCTCATCAGAACCCTTGAGAAAATAATGGATGGCAAAGACAGAGACACATGGCCACTATACCTGAAACATGCATTATTAGTATCTTGGGTACACACCAACCAAGGGACAGGATACTCACTGTTTGAACTAACATATGGGTACAAACCAGAGATAGTCACCTGCAACAACCAACCATGTGTGAAGATTCCCCCAGGGAAACCCCCCCCACAGTGGAACAGGCTCTAGCACTTCAATGCATACGCCTCAAGGCTAAGATAGCAGAAACCAAGTGACTCAAAGTACAAAAGGTAACCTCTGCAGAGGAATCACTCCCAATCAACTCCCCTGTCTGGATCCTGGCTGGAAACAGAAATAAGCTAGACTCAGTATAAAGAGGACCAGGAAGAATCATCAAGTACAGACCAGACAGAAACACCTATCTAGTGAAATTCCAAGGTTCTAAAGTCCCTGTTGTCAAGAAATACCACAGAGCCTGTCTCCACCTTAGCAAAGGAGAACACTTGACCCAACTGTTACCAACTAGAAAACAACTCCAGGAACATCAGGCAGTGGACGTCAAGACAAATGTTGCAACTGTACTGTTTTAGCAGAGTTACAAGGGGAAAAATATTTATAAACTAGATAATAATCTTTATTGAGAGATAGTGATTATATATGTTAAATTAAATCCAGGATAACAGGAGCATGATAGCGTTGATCACATGGTGAGATGATGAAGGGGGTGGCCTGATCCTTGCAATGAGTCAAGCACCAAAACAAGGTATCCACTGTATGGGATCATCATTTGTTCATGTTGTTGGATTTGGGAATTTGAGTCAACTTCCTATCTTGACTTTGAGTGACTGGATAATCAGATTGCTGGTCACAAACCTGTTTACTAATAACCTTGCTGGCAGGTTGAGCCTGCTGTTTTAACACCCCCAACTGAAGGTTGGTCTCCTTTGGGGGCTGGTTGTCAGGTAAGTTGTTGGGAGCCCGGGTGCCATATTGCACCAACTGTTGTTTGGTGGCAGGTAGGGCAGTCTTGCGTTGTTTTTGTCTCACTTTGCAGGGTCTCAGGCGGTTATGATGGAGGACTTTATCTTGCTTGCGCTTTTCAAGCCCTTGCAAAAGGTAAGTTTTGTTTTTGTTTATCTTTAGGATGATGGCAGGGCCCACTTTTTCTGGCTGTAATTTACTCTTGTCGGCATTTATTACCCAGACTTTACCATCAACCTTGTGTCTGTCTTGGATGGGGACAAAGGTAATTTTTAAGTGTTTTTCTTCTCTTTCCAGTTGGTTGCTATTGGTCTGTATGACTTGAGGGCCCAAGCGGGGTGGAACTTCACAGGGCATTTTCAGTTTAGGTTCTGATAAAGCTTGGATAATATTGGGTTGTGTGCCATAAACTAACTCAAAGGGGCTTTTCCCAGTGGATCTGTTCACGCGGGTCCGGCATATGAGCAATGCAGTTAGTAGCTGCTTATACCAGTCCTCAGGTCTCCCAACGGTGAGCTTGATCAGGGCCTGCACTAAGCTGCCATTCAGCTGCTCCACACGTCCATTGGCCTGAGGGTGGTAAGGTGTTGTCACTTTGTGCTGGACCCCATTTTTGGTGAGGTAAACGCTGGTATCTTCAGACATCAATTCTTTGCCCCCATCAGTTATCAGGAGTTCTGGCTTTCTGAACTAACTGATGATTTCTTTTCCTATGAACTGCCACACGTAATTGCCTGTGTGAGATTTCACTACTTGCGCCACTGGCCAGCAAGTGGCAAAGATGATAGCAGTGATGATGTATTTCTTTTTGCTGTGCTTTCCTGGCATGGGTCCTATAATATTCAGGGCCCACACTTTGAAGGGTAGTTGTGAACAAATAGGCAGTACAGATTTAGGAGGAGTGTTGCTTTTTGAAAAAATTTCACATACTTTGCATTGCTCTAGAAACTTCCTGGACATCCCAATATAGGGTTGGCCACCATGCTTTGTGTTTAAGGAATTTGTAGAGGGTGAAGCTTTTGGTATGCCCTAGGTCTCTGTGTATGGTCTTTGTGCCACTTGTTGCACCAAGTGCCTGCATTGTGTGTGAGTCAAATGGATATCTCTGCAATCCAGAAGCGTTGTGGGCATTCCATCTGTGCCAGTTTACTTTGGACAGATTGAATCCAAGCTGTGGTGTTGTTGTTAGCCCCAGTAAATGGTTCCAAGGCGGCACTTTGAAGTTGTTGGGCCACGTAGGCGGGCATGGTTCCTTCCTACGCTGTGGCTCAGGACGTAGTGATAGGTGCCTGGAAGAAACCTTGCGCTGACAGGGCGTTGAAGGCGGGTACTAGTACAAGCATGTTCTGGTATAGTACAAATCCTTCCGGTATTTTGGTACCCAGTGTGTATGGCGTCCAGTCTAGTGGGAGTCCAGACATGATTCTTTTGAGGATTTTTTGACCACAGCAAGTACAGGCAACAGGCAGAATTTGGGGGATAAAGTAGGATGGAAACCCTACTTATGCTACCAATGTTGTAATTGTGCTGTTTTAGCAGAGTTACAAGGGGAAAATATTTAGAAACTAGATAATAATCTTTATTGAGAGATAGTGATTATATAGTCAATGTGAATCCAGGATAACAGGAACATGATAGTGTTGATCACACAGTGGGATGGTGAAGGGGGTGGCCTGATCCTGGTAATGATTCAAGCGCCAAAACAAGGTATCCATCATAAGGGATCATCCTTTGTTCATGTTGTTGGATTTGGAAATTTGAGTCAACTTCCTAGTTTGGCTTCAGGTGATTAGATAATTGGATTGCGGGTCACAAATCTGTTTACTCAGAACCTTGCTGGCGGGTTGAGCCTGCTGTTTTGACACAAAGCCCCCTCCTGATGTACCAGAGTAATCCCTTAAGGGGGGTGTCAAGGAGCTGGATGTACTGGCATTCCGGCTGTCACCAACACACTTAACATCCAATCATTGCCCAGTTTAGTGCCAATTCAATATACATTTCAACATACCAGAAATGGTAACAAATCAATATCACATGACTTGTCCAGGTATCCAGAAACTTGGATCTATTCTGCACATGAACGCCCTTATCTTTGATCCGGCTTAAATCCCTGCCCAGCCCAAGCTATATAAGTCTAAAGTATTATCCAATAAAATATACTTCTCTTCTTCCTAATTCCATATTTGAAGCTTTACCAAAAGTTGCTCCTCATCAATATTATAAAAATACCAGCTATGATGAGAATGACAGTATTATCATTCTGATAATAAAGTTTAAATGAACCTTTAGTTCACTAAAATTCTACCTTATCTAGTTCTAGTATTTTACCATCTCCACTCCAGTCCTGCAGACTCAAAACCCCCTGCTACTCCTACCAACAAACCTGTGGCCCCTGACCATGTTATTCTGTCCACTTGGATCACCCTTTATGTCAGGGAACCAACCCTGACCTGCCAGCTTGCTAGCGTTTTGAACTAGCGGGTTGCGGACTGGGTGGGCAGGGCCCACTAAAGGATTGGTGCTAACTTAATGAGGTAGGACATTGACTTGCCCACCCACAACCACAGACCAGCGGGGGGACAATAGTATCTATTAATACTGTGAGATTAATATATAAAATCCCAAATAACTTATTATTATGGTCCAGGGGAAGCTCAGCAGCAGATGCAGGCATTGGTTTGGGGGTGATGGGCAGTTCCATGTCTAATTGGTAGGCAGGAAGGAAGTTTTATTTATCTCTGAACAGACAGGGCTTGGTAATGTATCAAGGGCCTTTTTGGTTGTATCTGGTTAACTCTGTAGACCTGGCCAAGGGATCTTGGGCTAGTATGTTATTGGCGGTGTTGTCTTTGTACACAGGTTTCAAGGAGTATTCTGTGAAATGGACAGGATCAAATGGAGCACCTGTCAGAAAATACGTAGCTGGCAGATTGGCAGGAGGGTCAGATGATCTTTGAGTTAACTGGCAGATGACAAGAATAAAATATGGCAATAATTGGGGAAACCAATATCTCATAACCTTTATTTAAAAATGACAATGGGGATTGATCTTGACCTGTAAGGTACTTATACTGCGCTGACAGGCTTCATTTTCTGGTCAGGTTTCTTGAGCTTGGGTGGGTTGGCATCAGGGATCTTAGATGGCAGTGTGGCACTTGGCACTGGCAGGTCACCACTGGCCACTTTGGGGTGAGAAGACTTTGAATCCTTCTATTTGGCGACTTAGGAGCTGGGTGGCCCTTCAGTTTCAGTGCCACTTTCTGGGCTTTGAGGGAGTTTTGAACAACTATCATTGGGGACTTGTGTATTTTACCAAGAAAACTGACAGTTTCAGGTATTGACACCTTGGGAAAATTCCTAGCATCTTGCACTGGCAGTTTGCTCATAGAACCCTGCATGGTAATTAAGGGTTTGAGTCCTGACGGGTTGACAACAACTTTATCAATTGATAGTGGGCTTTTGGGGCCCCAGCCTTTGGATCTGGCAGTCTGCAAAGGATTTTGTCCAGTGTTTGACTCTGGTTCCATACTTTGGGATGTAGGTGCATCTAAATTGTCATTCCTGATACTTTAGACCTGTACATTTCACCATGTACCTTTTAAACCCAGTATACTCCAAGTTTACCCTGGAAAACATACTTATTGTCAACCCCTTGACAAGAACTAGAGTCACAGAAACAGTCAGCTGTGAAGGAAAGTGATAAATAGTTCAACCTAGACTATCACATGATAAGTACAATTGCCTGCCTGCATACCTGATACCAATAACCCCTCCTCTAACCCTGCGGCTCAACTGCTCACAAGTAACCATTATCACTGATGATGCCACTTTCACTCAGATGTTTGGAGTACTCTACATTACTCTTACAGTCTTGATGGACTCCATGGTAGCCAACTCCAGCCCTTTTTCCTTGCTTGGTTGATCATTATTATATCTTATCAAGTTGGCACCCATCCTATGCTGGGCTCTACCCTCTGGCCTGGTGGTCCCTCTAACCACATCAAACAGTGTTCATATCAACAATTGGTATCCCGACAACAGTGAATAATCATGAAGTCACCCCATGCCAGGTCTCATATCATTTCTGTATCAGCTTGCCAGACATGGGGCTGTTCACATTATTTATATATGACTAAACCAAATTGTCCAAGTATCAATAAACTTCCCAAGTTGATTACTTGCAACATAACAGATCTATATCACATTCAAGTTATCCATGTGTCAAGTTTATACTTCTGGTAAGTATAAGAAACAAAATAAGGGGAATATTTAACAAGAGAATGATACTTTATTGGATATGAATATAGAATAATATATAGTATCATGACAAGCCACATGCTGTCCATGTACGTCATGGAGGTCATGGGGCTTATCTGAGTAATGTTTTTCTTGAGTCACGAGGCTTAACCAAGTTGTGTTCCATTTAGGACCTGGATTGAGTGATCCCCATCATAGATGGTTAACTGATAATGGTACCACCAGTTTATTGACTGGGCGGTGAACCATTTGGTGATCTGTTTGGTGATTTACTTGGAGCATTAATTCCCTGAGAGGGAGTAATCAAAGATGTTGTGACATCTCCCCCTGGGGTACTGGAAGGTGGAGCCTTGGGAATTTTCTTGAGAGTATCTGGTATGCAGGTTTGGTATTGATCCAGTTTGGTGTTGTGTACAGGGAGCCTTGAATTTTGTTGGGCTGTTCTTGCTTTACACAAGTGGAGCTGGTTGTGGTGCATACGTTTCAGTTCAGTCTGAGCTCCAATCCCTTTGATGAGGTAGGTGTTATTGGGCTTAACTTCCATGACAATGCCTGGTCTGCGTAGTCCTGGGTCTAGTTTGTGTTGGTTGTGATTGACAACCCAGATCTTGTCTCCAACTTGGAACCTTTCTTGTTGTAATGGGACCGCTTCCCGCTGGACCCTTTGGTGTTACCTCTTTTCTTGGTCCTTTCTGGCGTATAGTACTTTTGGGTCATTACTGTCTGGTATCTTCTTTGGAAGTGGCAGTCGTGGACCTGTGGTTGTACTGACAAGTGTGGGTATCTGACCATAGACAAGCTCATAAGGGCTTTTGCCTGTATTGCGGTTGACTTGTGCTCTGCAGACCATAAGAGCAGTTGGTAGCATATTGACCCAGGCTTTTGTATTGTTGGCAGATAACTTACTGAGGGCTTCCATTAGAGAGCTGTTTAGTTGTTCTACATGTACATTTGCTTGTGGGTGATATGGGCGGGCTGTGAGGTGTTTTATTCTGTTCTTGGCAAGGTAGATGTTGGTGTCAATAGCTTTAAGTTCAGTGCCTCCATCTGTGATCAGGAGGCCAGGTTTCCCAAACTTTGCTATGATCTCTTTGCCAATGAATTGTCTCACGTTGCTGCCCTTGTGCTCTTTTGTGGCTTGCGCTACGGGCCATCTGGTTGCATAGTCAATAGCTGTTATGATGTACTTCTTGCCTTTTCTTTCACCGGGCATAGGTCCCACAATATCCAACAACCATACCTTGAAGGGTTGTGTGATGGATACAGGTACTACTGACTTGGGTGGTGCTTTGGTTTGGGCGTACTTCTCACAGACTTTGCATTGCTCCAATACTTCTCTGATATCATCTAGCATGTTGGGCCACCAATAGCGTGTCTTGAGGTATTCATGCAAGTTTCTGCTATGGGTGTGTCCCAAGTCTCTGTGATATCAGAGGATTGTGTCAATCTTTTGTGTTGACGGGTTGTAGGGTACAGTGTCACCCTTTGAAAGTATTTGGTGAAGGGTACCATATACGTTTTTGAACAGATGTTTGTTCTTGAGGACTTTCTATTGTATGTCCATTGGTGTAACAGGTGTGAACCCTTCCTGGAGATTCCCCATGATTAACATGGGCCAGTCAGGGCCGCCATCAGTGTGAAGGATATGTTTATTGTATAGCCTTGATAGGGCGTCTGCAGTAAGCATCTCCTTGCCTGGCTTGTATTCAATTTGCATGGGGTATCTCTGTATGAGGCTCATCCATTTGGATTGTCTTCTTAACAGGTGTTGTTGTGTTTTGAAGAATATCAACAACTTGTGGTTGGTGAGTACCTTGAATGTCTGGGCTCCTTCCAGGTAGCATTGTCATTTTATGAGGAAGTGCATGATGGCCACCAATTCCTTGTTGTGTATGGGATATCTTTGTTTGCCGTTCAATAGATTCCTTGACTCATATGCCATGGGAAGGAAGTCTTTTTGGGCTGTTTGGATACAGAGGAATTCTCCTATGGCATAGTCAGAGGCGTTGGTTTCTAGCTCATAGATACCCTCACAGTTCGGGTATTGTAGGATGAGGGTGGTAACTATGTGTTCCTGTAGTTGGCGGAAAGGTTGATATTATAAGGGTGTGCAGAAAAATTTGGTTGTTTTCCTGGTGATGGCTGACAAGGGAGCTGTTAGGGCGCCCCAGTCAGGGATGAACCTCCGTACGTAGGCTACCATTCCAAGGAAAGTGCGGAGTTTGCTCTTGTTTCTTGGGGCTGGCATCTCTTTTATAGCACATATCTTATCTGGATCCGGTTTAATACCATCCCTGCTGATGATATGGCCAAGGAATGGAAGTTCAGTTGATAAGAACTCGCATTTGGACAACTTGGCAAGCAGTTGGTTGTCTTCCAGGGTATGGAGAACTGTGTGTACGTCTTCCCAGTATTGTTGCAGGTTGGGACTATAAATGATGATGTTGTCCAGGTAGATGATTGCTCTTTTTCCAATGTGTTCCTTGAATACTTCATTCATGAAGATTAAAAAGGTACTGGGAGTGTTTGTCATGCCCAAATTGAGAACAACACATTCAAAGGATCTGTATTTAGTTTGAAATGCAGTCTTCAGAATGTCTTCAGGTTTCACGTGAATTTGGTGGTAACCTGCTGTCAAATCAATTTTTGTGAAGATTTGGGACCCCCCCAGGGCATCAAAAAGGTCATCATGAGGGGCAGGGGATACCTGTTCTTAATTGTGACCTTTTTGAGGGCCCTGTAGTCTGTGACCAGGTGGAGTCCTCCGTCTTTCTTTGCCACAAAGAAGACAGCGGCACCAAAGGGTGACTTTGAGGGTCTGATGAGGCCCTTTTTGAGTGCTTTGTCAAGGTAAGCTTTTAGGGTGTTGTCTTCTTGTGGTGTGAGACAGTAGATGGGTTTGCTTTAGGTACACTTCCTTTTAGGTCAATTTTGTGTTGTATACCCCAATCAGGGGGTAACCCGGGTAGTGTCTCTTGGAATACAGAGGGGAGTTCACTGACTAGCTGGTCTTTAATGGGGGTCTGTTTGTGTCAAGTTTCTGTGTTTTTGAAGTGGATAACCTCATACGTACAGGTGCTCCAATTGATTTTGCTGGGGTCAGTTTCTTCTCCTGTTTCCATGATTTTTACAAATAAGTGGTTCCTCATGAGAGTGTTGAGATATGTTGGGTATACGTGATGGTGGACTTCTCCTTGCTGTATAGTGAGGGTGGCACTGTCTCAGTTGATATGAGGTTTTGTCTTTCTCATCCAGTCCAGGCCAAGTATGACATTGTTGCAACAGAGGTTTGAACCTCGCCTGCTAACGTATCTTACGATACACAGGGGGCGCTCAATGAGTCACCCCTTGACATATCTAATGTCATGAATGGATCTGCTGGTGAGTTCAAATGGCGGGCACTTCATCCTAATTAGGAGCGTTGTCAATTTGACCCGCTGATCCCCGCACAAGTTAATCCTCGGCTCCAAACCCTACATGGAACTCCCCACTATGCCACCCCCTTGTGGCCTTGTGGCTTCCCCATTTAGTATATCAATCACAATATCCTACAATAAACGATACCTTATTCTTATTATTCTGTCCTTTTCTATTGGGCTGTTGTCTTCCCCAATTCCAAGTACTGAACTCTCATTGGTTCAGTTGCAACAACATCATACTTGGGGATTGGTATGATAGGGCTGCTTATTGTTGTTTGTACATTTCTAATTTGGGCACGCAAAGGTTTTACCTCTTGGGTGACTGGTGTGCTTTGGTTGTCCGCCATGCTGACCCTCTTGATGTTACTTTGTGAGGTCCGCAAAACTCTTGTTGATGAGAGATTGATCTGCTCCAGTGTCAAATAGTGCTGTGCCCTGGTATCTGCAAAAGCAGAAAGGATAAGTGAGGAGTTTATTTCCAGTTTGGGTGGCAAACAGTAGAGGATTGCTGGAGGGTACTTGGATCATGGTAATTGAATCCACGTCCTGTTCTCTTTACGAGTCTTGTGAAGTGAGGGAGGGCGGCTTGCCTTAGCACTCCCCTGAGCTTTTCCCTCCTTGTTGGTATCTTTGGTCTGGCCTGGTTGGCTTGTGTAGTGTTATTCCTGTTTCAAGGATGGGTATTATTAGCTAGGTTGCTCTGCTTGTTAGGTTGGGGTTCTCTCTTAGCTGCAGGGTTTTCCTTGCGCTTGTTGGTGGCATGTAGATTGTCAGACTTCTGAGCTGCGCAATTCCCCTCTAGGAATACATCTTCGAGGTTCTTGCAGCAAGTCATGTCAAACTGATGTCTAATGTGTGTGGGAAGGTCATTGTAGAAGCCTAGGCGCGGCCCAGGTTCATCAAAGTTGATGGTGTTGGGTGCTTGGTTGTGTAATCCTTCATATGCTACAATGTACTCTTCAATGGTTTCTGTCATTTTGAAGGTTCAAAGCTCGGTCATGATCACTACGTCCGAGTCCTTCATGGAGAAATTTTCAAGGAATGCGGCCTTGAACACTTCCCAATTCTCCTTCTGGTCAGGGTGTTGGGCTAGTCATTCAGTTACAAAACATGAAGCAGTTCCTGTGACGCAAAGGGCGATCTCGCTGACCCAGAGTCTTTGAGGGTAGTCCACTTGTTTGAACTTGCTTTGTGTACTGTTGATCCAAAGGGTGGAATTTTCACGGTGTAGTCCAGCAAAGGCGCCAATTTCAGCGGTGTGCAGGCATTAAAACACGATATTGGGTATCTCAGGCTGCGGAGGCGCTGTTGTGGTTGGTGTGGTGGGCAACAGTCTACGGGCTTTGGGAGTGTTGTACTGATTGATGGGCACAAGTATATTATTGTAGATGACAAGGCCTGGGGGAATGTCTTGTCCTACCTCGTAATCTCTTCAGCCGTTAGGGAGTACCATTGTTTGGGTTCTTTTCTTGGGGGGAATTTTTCCTTTGAGTTGGGTAGGTATGGATAACCTACCTGTGCTACCACTGTCAAGTTTATACTTCTGGGAAGTATAATAAACAAAATAAGGGGAAGATTTAAGAAGAGAATGATACTTTATTGGATATGAATATAGAATAATATATAGTATCATGACAAGCCACATGCTGTCCATATATGTCATGGAGGTCATGGGGCTTATCTGAGTAATGTTCCTCTTGAGTCATGAGGCTTAATCAAGTTGTGTTCCATTTAGGACCTGCATTGAGTGATCCCCGTCATAGATGGTTAACTGATAATGGTGCCACCAGTTTATTGACTGGGCAGTGAACTATTCGGTGAGCCATTCGGTGATTTACTCGGGGCGTTAATTCCCCGAGAGGGAGTAATTGAAGATGTTGCGACACATGCATAACATCTTATGGTACCCTACTATATTATGAGTGGTTGATAGTTATCCAAATAGAGATCATCTTATTTCAAATCCTTTTTTCACCTCTTATACAACTGTCTTTCCTCATCTTCTCTAAATTATGGAGCTGAAATTAGTTTAGTTGTAACAGATGTAGAATGATAGTCAATTAACTGAACCCGGTATCTAACCCAATCAAAAATCTATACCACCACAAAAGGGTTCGAACCTGTGGATTGAACAAAATCAATCCAGCCTGGAATAAAATTACTCGCTAAAGATGAGGATACAAATTAGCAGGGTTATTTTGGTTAACGGGATATTTAAATCTGTTTATATTTCGGTTTGAGCCAAGTTAATTTTTTCTGGGCGGAGTGGATTTCTTTTTAGGCTTGATTTTGTTTATCCTTACAGGTTTAAAAGCTGCAGTACATTAATTTTTAAAGTTCGTTCAGATCCGTAATTGTATCGAAGCTAGCAATCACCTATGAAGGCCTGATGATCGCTTTGGCCCAATCAGATCGATCCAACTTCATTTTCGGATTTGGCTCGAAAACCCATCAAATTTAAGGCGTGGCCTGAATGAAACTTGTCAGCCGGATAAAGTGCGTAGGCATTCGAAATCTGAACCTTACACTTGTTACTTGAAGACATTCTAAGTCCAAGGTACATTGGAAGCCTGGATCTTGATTTCTGTTTTTTAAAACAAGGTAAATACTGGATTTATAATTTTATTTCAAGCGTGTAGTATACGACTCTTATCTGGCAGTTTATTTCAAATTGTCTTTGTAAAGTTTCACGCCAATCACCCACATCTTTCTCCAAGAAAACTTTAACTAAGTAATTAGGTGAATCAAGTTGGTTGTGTATTCAATGCATTTTGAGTCTCCGCCAATAAATCGTGACCTTGAACGGCTTATTAGTTTAAAACAATCGGCTTAATTTATTTAAAACACAAAAGATTTACATTTAGACTTTTTTTCGCAGACTTTCGATAGGAACTTGGTTCTTTTAATGCCAATTTTTTAACCGTGCTTTTCAAGCTTATATTTAGAAATAAAGCCAAGTAGTATTTTTCACAGCATTTTCATATGGAAGCTCACAAACTTCTAGTCGTTTTTAGACATGGCTGAAGAACACGCAAAGAATTCCCAGTACCAGTACGTGGGTAACTCTAATCTTGTGATTCAATCAAAGCGTTCTGGCCCACGAGATAACGAACCTACTGGAGAGCCCGATTCTCTGGCTGGGCGGATCAACCCGGCAGATTTTGGAGCTCGAGCTATTCGTGAAAAGCCCAAGGAGATCGAGCGCCAACGCCAGCCAGCGAAAAAGGGAAAGCATGGCGGCGAAAAGAAAAAAGGCTCAGCAAGGGATATATCGGGCCAAGGTTACGGGCATACCTCGGTGCTTGGGGCAACCGATGATTTTGAAACCTTGAATTACCGCCCCAAGACCAAAGAGACCCGTGCCGCTTATGAGATGATGCTGAGTCTAGTCCAGCGTCAACTTGGCGATCAGTCCCAGGAAGTGGTACGTAGTGCTACCGATGCAGTGCTGGAGATTTTGAAAACTGATACTATGAAAGACTTGGATAAACTCAACTACATTAAGATCACTCTTACATCGCTGACTCAAGACCAGTTTGGCCAGTTGGTCAGCCTGAGTAAAAAGCTGACCGACTACATTGCTGAAGGGGATACCACAAAGGATGACGTAATGGATGGGGAACTTGGGGTTGCGGTTATTTTTGACGAGGACGATGATGACGGCAGGGATGAGTTTGGACTTAAAGAAGACTCGGACGAGGAGGAAGAGGAGGAGGAAGAAGATAAAGCTATGGAGGACGATATGTTCAATCCAGAAGCCGTAACCGACTTACCGCAAGAGCTCACCGATAACATCGAAGTGATTGCGTCGCGTACTAAAGAGCTCAGCGTGAAAGACCAGGTGATGCCATATGATGTGGATGCTTTCTGGCTTCAGCGCCTTGTAAAAACTTACTTCCCTGATGAACGAATAGCAACTGAAAAGACAGAGCGGGCCATGCAGCTGCTTGCTGCTGATACTCCACTCCGTGATTGTGAGAATGAACTTATGGAACTTACTGGCTACAGCCATTTCGAGTTGGTCAGCACTTTGATTAAGAATAGAGATGTAATCGTGTGGTGCACACGCTTAGCTCGCGCTGGCAAAGATACTCAGGAACGTATCAATACTGAGCGAGAAATGGAGTCGCTTGGCCTAGGCCATATATTACGGGCATTGGCCACCGATCGCAACCGCCCCCATCAATCCGCGGGCGATGCCTCCAATGCCGCCCCTGAGGCAGCAACTTCCACCGCAGGCATTGCGCCAAAGCAAAACATTGACTTGGACCAGCTGGTATTCACCCAGGGAGCTCACCTCATGTCCAATAAAACATGCAAGCTGCCTGCAGGCTCTTACAAACGCACTTACAAGGGCTACGATGAATTCCATGTCCTCGCTCCTCAGGTTAAGCCGATGGAGGTTGGTGAAAGGTTAGTGCCCATTAAAGAGCTTCCGGCGTGGTGTCAGCCAGCGTTTGCATCTTCACAACAGCTCAATAGAATCCAGAGTCGAGTGTATCCTTGTGCTTTTAAGAATGACGGGAACATGCTCCTTTGCGCACCTACGGGTGCCGGCAAGACCAATTGCGCCATGCTTTGTATCCTTCGTGAGATCGGCAAGTACTACAACGAAGAGACCAAGACGGTCGACCTGGACGCTTTTAAATTGGTTTACATTGCCCCCATGAAAGCCTTGGTCCAAGAAATGGTGGGTGGCTTCAGTGAGAGGCTAAAGTTTCTGGGAATCACGGTTGCCGAGTTGACGGGTGACTCGCAGCTCACCAAGCAGCAGATCTCGGAAACCCAAATACTTGTCACCACGCCCGAAAAATGGGATATCATCACACGCAAGGCCACCGATCGCTCTTACACCAACCTAGTCCGCTTAGTTATCATGGATGAGATCCATTTGCTGCACGACGATCGTGGTCCCATTCTCGAGTCCATCGTGGCGCGTGCGCTGCGTCACTCGGAAGAGACCCAGGAGCCAATCCGCTTGGTCGGGCTTAGCGCTACGCTCCCCAACTTTAACGATGTTGCTACTTTCCTTCGGGTAGATCCAAAGTCTGGGCTGTTCGAATTCGACAGTTCTTTCCGGCCCTGCCCTCTTAGGCAGCAGTTTATTGGCATCACCGAAAAGAAGGCCATCAAGCGCTTTCAAGCCATGAATGAGGTCTGCTACACCAAAGTCATGGACCAGGCAGGTAAAAACCAAACGTTAGTATTTGTGCACTCGCGCAAGGAGACGGCCCGTACTGCGCAGGCTCTTCGCGACATGGCAGTCGAAGCTGGCACCATCACTGAATTCCTTCCTGAATCCTCAAGCAAAGAGATCCTCGAGAACGATGCCGACGCTATCAAAGATGCTGCCCTTAAAGATCTTCTTCCTTATGGCTTCGCTATCCATCACGCTGGTATGGCCCGAGCTGATCGTACTGCTGTTGAGGACCTGTTTCGCGAGGGGCATATCCAAGTACTTGTTTCGACTGCCACCCTTGCCTGGGGTGTCAATTTGCCTGCCCATACAGTAATCATCAAGGGAACCCAGATATACTCGCCCGAAAAGGGTTGTTGGACCGAGCTCAGTCCCCAAGACGTCCTTCAGATGCTTGGGCGTGCTGGTCGACCACAGTACGACACATTTGGCGAGGGCATCATCATTACTACTCATGGCGAGTTGCAGTACTACCTCTCGCTTCTGAACGCGCAGTTGCCGATTGAATCTCAATTCGTGTCGCGACTTTCAGACAATCTGAATGCTGAGATAGTCCTTGGCACAGTACGGTCTCGGGACGATGCCGTAGAATGGCTTGGCTACACCTACCTCTATGTGCGGATGATGCGCAACAGCCCTCTGTATGGCATAAGTGAAGCCGAACTAAACGAAGATCCACTCTTGCGTCAAAAGCGCGTTGACTTGATTCATGCTGCTGCTTCCGTGCTGGACTCGTGCCAAATGCTCAAATATGATCGTCGTACTGGGCGGTTCCAGGGGACAGAGCTAGGCCGCATTGCTGCCCACTACTACATTAGCCATCGCTCCATGGCGACGTACAACCAGCATCTCCGACCCAGCATGAGTTACATTGAGCTGTTCCGTGCCTTTGCCATGTCTGACGAGTTCCGTTACATTCCCGTGCGCGAGGAAGAAAAGCTCGAAGTGGCCAAGCTGCTAGAGCGAGTGCCTATCCCAGTCAAAGAGGGCCCCGAAGAGCCAGCAGCTAAAATCAATGTCCTCCTCCAGGCATACATATCTCAGTTGGGGCTAGAGGGGTTTGCCCTCATGTCGGATATGGTTTATGTGACTCAATCTGCCAGTCGTATCTTGCGTGCCATGTTTGAAATGTGCTTGCGTCGTGGCTGGTCGTCGTTGGCCCGTGCTGCGCTTGATCTGTGCAAAATAGTTGATCGCCGCTGCTGGCTCTCGATGACTCCTCTGCGTCAGTTCCGCACCATCCCGCCTGATCTCATTAAACGCATCGATGCCAAAAAGTATCCTTGGGATCGCTACTTGGATTTGGATGCCCACCAGTTGGGCGAGTTGGTTGGCAAGCCATCGGCTGGTAACCTCATCCACAAGTTTGTCCACATGCTGCCGCATCTCGACATCACCGCCCAGGTCCAGCCAATCACCCGCTCTTTACTTCGCATTGAGCTGACCATCTCGCCAGACTTTGTTTGGGATACTCGTTTCCATGGCTCTGCTGAAGTTTTCTGGGTCCTTGTAGAAGACGCCGATGGTGACAACATCTTGTACCACGAGAGCTTTGTGCTGAAGCAGCGCTACATCAAGGAAGAGCATTACCTTGCATTCACTGTCCCCTTGCACGAGCCCACACCCCCCAACTATTTTGTGTCTGTTGTATCCGACCGTTGGCTCCATTCCGAGACTCGCCAAGCCGTAGTCTTCCATCACATGATTCTGCCTGACCGCTACCCTCCCCATACCGAGCTGTATGACATGCAGCCATTGCCAGTCGAGGCTCTACAAGATCCTGCCCATCAGTCTCTGTACCGCGGCTGGGTGGCTCATTTCAACCCTATCCAGACTCAGGTTTTCAACACCTTCTATGGTTCAGATGACAACGTCTTCCTTGGCGCGCCGTCTGGTTCTGGCAAGACCATGTGTGCTGAATTTGCCATTCTACGCCTTTGGGCTCGTGGTGAGTCTCGCTGTCTCTACCTTGCACCCTGCCAGGAGGTTGTGGATGAGATGGTTGAACAGTGGAAAGTCCGTTTTGCGCCTCTCGGCAAGGATGTGCTTGCCCTCACTGGCGAGACCAGTGCTGATTTACGACTTCTTGACCGTGCCGATCTTGTGCTAGCGACACCCACCCAATGGGATGTCATCTCCCGCAATTGGCGCAAGCGTCGCAACGTACAGGAGCTTGGCTTGATTATAGCGGACGATATACATATGGTCGGCGGCGTTGCAGGCCCAACATACGAAGTGGTAGTGTCGCGCATGCGTTATATCGTGTCTCAGACAGGCTTCAGCACGCGTACCATTGCCCTCAGTGCTCCTCTTGCCAACGCCCGGGATGTGGCGGTGTGGATTGGAGCTCCTACAAGTGCTACTTTCAACTTCCATCCTGCCGACCGCCCTGTACCCCTTGAAGTCCATATCCAATCGTTTGCTATCCCACATTTCCCCTCCCGCATGCTGGCCATGGCCAAGCCTACCTTCAATGCGATCAACTCTTATGCAGCAACCTCCAGCACGATTGTTTACGTACCCAGTCGTCGCCAATGCCGTCTCACTGCTGCCGAGCTTACCACACTCCAGGCTGCGTCTGTGACACCCACCGCCTTTCTCGGCTGCCAGCCCGATCAGATTGCCAAGGCGGCCAGCCAAGTAAGTGACGCGTCACTCGCCCAGCTTCTGCCATCCGGGATTGGTTTCTTCCACGAGGCTTTATCGGAAGAAGATAAACTGATCATCGAGCGCCTGTTCCAGGCTGGTGCCATCCGTGTGCTGGTGGCTTCCCGCGATAGTTGCTGGGGCATGGGGAAATTCAACTGTCAACTAGTGGTTATTATGGGGGCACAGTTCTTTGAAGGCAAAGAGCATCGCTACGTGGATTATCCAGTGGCTGATATGCTCAAGATGCTGGGGCGTGCCTCTTCACCTCTGGACGGGGCTACCGGGCGCTGCGTCCTGATGTGCCAGCCCAACAAGAAGGAGTACTACAAGAAGTTCCTAAACGAAGGGCTTCCAATCGAGTCCCATTTGGATCACGAGCTGCATGATTGCTTCAATGCAGCTATTGTCACCCGCACCATCGAGAATAAGCAAGACGCTGTTGACTTCCTCACGTGGACCTTCTTGTATCGCCGCCTTGCCAAAAACCCCAACTACTACAATTTACAGGGCACAACCCACCAGCATCTTTCGGATCATCTGACCGAATTGGTCGAGTCAACCATGACGCGTCTGGCGGATACTCTCTGTATTCATGTCGAGAACGAGATCGAGGTCTCTTCGCTTAACCTGGGGATGATTGCGGCATACTACAACATCCATTACGATACTCTGGACTTGCTTTCTCACTCGCTTACTTCTCGCACTAAGCTTCGTGGGTTGCTTGAGATTGTCGCTGCCGCCAACGAGTTTTCACAACTTCCCATTCGCCATCACGAAGAGGCGCTGTTACTCAAGCTTTACGCCCAGCTGCCAGTACGTCTGGCCGAAGCCAACATGCGTACGCCTGCCGTCAAGACTCACCTACTTCTGCAGGCTCACTTTGCCCGTACCTCGCTTCCTCCTGATCTCACTGCTGATCAGGCCTGGGTTCTACGCCGTATTATCCCCTTACTGCAAGCTACTGTCGATGTAGCTTCGTCCAAGGGATGGTTACAACCAGCTCTTGCCGCCATGGAGCTGGCGCAGATGTGTGTCCAAGCACAATGGGATCGTGACTCACCACTGAAGCAGCTGCCGTACTTTGACGCTGCCCGTATTCAGCTGGCCCAAAGCGAAGGGATCGAGTCCGTTATTGACTTTATGGAGTGCGAAGAGAGCTCTCGCCAGAAGGTTCTCGATAAACTTAACCCTCGCCAAATCCATGACATTGCAGCAGTGGTTAACCGGTATCCTTCCCTCGCTCTTCAGCATGAGATTGCCACCGACCCTGAAAACCTAAAAGAGCGCGCTCCGTTTAGAATCAACATTTCTGTAGAGCGTGAAGATGACGAAGAGGATATATCCGACAAAGCCATCGATATCAAAGTCAATGCTCCCTTTTTCCCCTGTGCCAAGGATGAAGCTTGGTGGGTTGTGGTTGGAGAGCCCTCCGCAAACCAGCTACTAGCCATTAAGCGATTTACCGTCGCTGCTCCATCTCTGCAACTTGCCCTTGAGTTCCCTGCTCCACGCCCAGCCGGCAAGCATGCCCTTAAGCTGTACCTCATGGCAGATTCCTACTTGGGTTGCGATCAGGAATACGATATCGATGTTGAGATCCTTGAAGGCCTTCCCTCAGATGCCGAAGACGAAGAGGAGGACGAAGACGATGATTAGACCAAGTCGTATTCCCCACATAAGAAAGAAGATCGCCTGCTCGGCCCAATTAGTTGCAGATGGAATGGTTTAAATCTATGCATCAATAAAAGTTTCTGGATATTTTATTAGCCAGCCTTTGCCAACCAATACCCTTTTAAGGCAGCGCATTCTACTCACACTTTAAGATTGGAAATTTTCTAGGGGTTTATATTTAACATATCCAAATAGGCACGATCAAAGATGCATATGATTCCCTTTTATAAAGCTAAAGCCTCGAGCTATTTATACATATTCAAAGTTGGGTTCCTTGGCTATCGCTAATATAAGGAATCATATCGTACAAACTCTATTTAAAAATATTAATCCGCAATATTCATGATTGTGTAGCTTATCTATAATCCTTTGCAGCTGCAATAGAATCCATTGACAAATCTTGACTCCATATAGCTCAAAGTGCAGAGCGTTTACAATACCATAACCCGAGAATACAACCCTGTAGCTGATAAGCATACCCCACCAATACAAACCAAACAGTACCGGAGCCCAAAGTGCTTAAATCTACATCTAACCCAGGATTATTAAGAGGGCTAGGAACACTCCAACCCCATTTCCAACTGTATCGGTTCTAGAGCCCAAACCAACAACAGTAAACCGAACCATCCCAATCCATTCAAACTGATATCCCGATCTAACTTGATCATCAGATATGCTATAGATCCCCCATTTACTTTTAAAACATGTCGACTAATCCCCAATCTAACCCCCAGATATGTATGCTACGGAATCACATCTAAACAAGGGACCCCCCATGTAAGAGATCCATGGACCCTGGTGTCCCATCATCCACCAAGATGGTACATGAAGTGTTCTAATGTCAGGGAAGTTTAGGAGAACCTGCAGCTTTGGTGTATCCTGGAAGGACTTGCTGTAGTCATCCAAAGTAACGCATCTTTCAAGGCCCACAACCTGGAACCAACATGACATTCCTTCTTACTTCCGGGTAAAGGTCCTTACCTGTGTCTTCTAATCTAAACTAATAGAAGTACTGTATGAAGACAGCACTATCTTTTGCACTACTGATAAAGAATATATAGATGGATAACATTGGGGGAGCAGGGCTTGGATCAATCATCAAGTCAGCACAGGATCATAAGTTGTTTATTCATAGACCAACATCCAGGCTGGCCCAGCTGCCTTCATTATTCCCAAGGTTAGATTAAGACGCTAAGATAGAGACCAAAGTAGCATTAGAGCAACACGGCAGGGTGCTAATCTTGAGAGATAAATTTTGGAAGGAAACTTATGTGACAACTTTCACAGCATCAGCGTTATTCTTGACACTCTGTACATCTGAGTCCTTTAACCAAGAAGAGTCATTGTAGCGCTCTTGCTCCTAGGAGGTCACTAAGATATGTCCTGGATCAAAGCCAGAGACCAGCTGGGTTGGGATGACATCCTCAAGGATACTTGTTTCATGTAAAAGAACAAAAGTGGATTATCTGACAATTCCAAAAGGGACTTACCATGCCCCCTAATCATCATTTGCAATTGATAATTAGAGAAAACATATTTTATAGGAGTGAATGGGCTAACAAAGAAGCTTCATCATCTAGGGAGCTGTTTGCATGATAATCTTCAGTGCAACAATATCCTGGATTTCATGTTTTTTGTACCGCTTTACTCATTCCTTAACCAGGATTTTCTACGAGTGAACAGACTAAAGATCTGCCTCTTCTGATCTTTTTGACCATCTTCAAGATCAAATATCACTAGGGAAATTCTCTTTCAAAAAAAAAGAGTAGGGGCCAAGATAGTTCTTATTAACAGAAAGAAGATCACATTAGAAACCTTCTGACTTGTCACTGTTCTGGAGTCATTTTGACCAGCTAATTCTTCAGATAGGGCTTATGAACACTTCAGAAGACATCTGGTTATTTTAAACCTCCCAGTGTAAGGGATCCATCTCTCACATAAAAAAGAAACCAGACTTGAGGACCTTAAGTACAATCCAAAAACCAGAAACTGCATTTTTAAATGCAGATTTAGAAATCAAGAATAGAAACAAAACAATTAACTCAATCAACCCAAAAACACATTCAAAATTGATAAATAAATATGTTTTATTCAATTTTGAATGCAAAAACAAAAGCGAGCATAAAAACAAAGACTGACATATAAATTCTATTTCAAATTTGGTTTCTAAAGCTTTGAACAATGATAACAACAATGGGAACAACAATTCAGCATGTAAAATTGGCTCCAATCAATATACAACAGCCAATCAAATTAAAAGTAAATATGGAAATCATCCAAAACATCTATTGAGGGACCCAAGAGACCAATCAAAGCCAGTGAACCAACCAAGCCAGAGAAGTACATCACATCCAACCCCAGAAACCATCCACAATCATAATGAAGTACAATACTGCAATGTAATATTCCAACCTGCCTATTCTTGCATTGCAGGCTGAAGCCTGCTGCAGTTCTGTAAGGCAATACTCCTCAAATCACTCTTGCAGGTCCACCTGATAACCACAATGTCCTTCATCACTTGAGCTCAGTATTTAAACTGGCAAATTTTCCCCTTTCAAATTGCTCCAACAGTCTTCTTATTCCTATCAACCAATAAATCTATATTTTCAGCTTCTAAAAACCTTGATTAGTAGATTCAAAGGCTTCCTCTTCAACAGCATGAAGTTCACCTTCCTTGTGTGAACTTTTTGTGTGTTAATCAGCTATGGGCAAGCCAATGTAAACTTTGAGACTCCCAAACCAACTCCCACCAATAAATCAGAAGACTCCATTTGGTATTGTTTTGGACCACACCGCTGCCATGCCCCATAAGTTGAAAATGCATGATTTCCTCCTATTATCCACCCCAAGGCCCCCTGGTTGGTTTTGGGGTACACCAGTATCTATTACCTTCTAAATCATTTTACTCCCTTCCTGGGGAGATTCTGCTTATTTGGTCACCTTCTTCACATGTTAATGATAGGGATTCCAGTAGGGTCCACTCTAGTCAAATTCAACTTGGGTGCTCTCATTCATTCTATTAGAGAGAGATTGTCCAATGAGTGGATCCCTGACACCCAGACATGTAACCATCAGGATGCAGATTAAGCACCCAACAAAGTTCCCGCTTGCAATCAAAAGATTTGTGAAAAGCCCCTTCAACTTTACAGCCAGCCTCCTTCTTATAGTGACCTTTCCCAAAAATTACACCTTCATAATGGCTTTCTTCAAAAAGTTTAAAATGTTGGAGCTGTCAGGATTAACAATTCTCCTCCTCTGGAACCCCAGGCCCAAGAGCGGGAATTGAACCCGGAACCTGGATTCCCCCAGGCCGCCAGGCCTATTGACTGCAGGACCGCCCGCCCGCATTTTTCTGGGGTCAAGCCCCCGCAAGCTGACGCTGAAGATGATGGACCATCGGGTGAAACAGATCAAGTCAAGGAAATTATTGCACTAAGTGGAGTGCCAATCATGACACCTAATGGAGGCGCCCAGGCAACAACTATTAGCTTCATGAGTTTGAAGTCTACACCAGCAACCAATCAAGAGCCAAACCAAGGAAGAGACACCGGCCTGCGGCCTGGCCCCATGACCACAACACTAGAGCAAGATAATCAGGTAGCTAAATTGGGAGTCTCAACCAATGAAAGAACTCCCAGGCCAAGCACCATTTTGCTGCTTTTAGACCCAAGTACCCAATTCCCCCGGCCCTGCCTTTCCCAATGCCCTGATGACCCCCCATGGAAAATGTTAAGTTTGGAGGTGGGGTGCTATATAGACCCAAGGACTCCGCGCTCAAAACTTATTGTCATTTTTGAATAAAGGTTATGTTACTTTGGCTTATACAGCTGCTGCCATATTTTGTATTTGCCGTCTATCAGTTCAGTTTGAGATCTCCTGGCCCTCCTGCCCCTCTGCCTGCAGTTTTCTGTCCACCTGGTGTCCCCTTTGAGCCTGTTCATTTTACCAAATATCCATTAAAGCCCAAATATAAATATTATACACCAGAGAAGATCATCAAACTTGACCCATTAGCCCGCATCCAATCCGCCATCAGATACAACCACCAAGGCCCGTGGATATTCTCTACCCCCAAACTATTTAGAGGAAAATTCAACTATCTCCTGGCCTATAACATCTATATGGAACCGCTTGTAACACCCAAACCAATGTCAGTCCCCTCCCCTGATCTCCTGACCAACCATACCAGTAAGCTTTTTGTAATAGTGTACATCACCCTCACGGGGGTGGTGGACACCATTGTTCCGGCGGCCGGCCCGTGGTCTTGGGTGGGGAAGTCTGCTTCTTACCTTCTAAAGTTAGCCCCTCTCTTATGGTGGGCCCTGCCCGCAAAAAACCCAGCCCAAGTTACCCCCAAAACCGGTGGGCCAGCTGCCTGAGAGTGGATCCCTGATATTATGACAATCTTTATAAGACCTGGTACCCTGAGCCCCAAGATGTTGTTATTTCTTGGGGCATCTTGTATGCTTTTGTTATTGATTACCACTTATTACACCTATAAGATGACCATGAACCTGATCTCTTCCATGTAGAAGAATACCAACCTGATTGACCCAAAAAGAACCAACACTGCCGCCACAGTTACTGACAAGGCCCCTTCCTCACAAGTGCAAAACATGATTGTGACCCAGTCCCTCACCAAGGTGGAGATGCCTCAGATGGGGAAACTCACGCTTGAAGAAGCTAGACGCGCCATGTTGGTCCTCCGCCTGCATTTCCTTACCAACGCCTCCTCTTACGCCAGTGACACCAAGAAGATCCTTGGGGTTACTTCCAAGCTATCAGGGGATGCCTTGGACTGGTTTGGCAAGGCCACGGCTGAAGACGTGGAATTCTGCTTAGACTATGCCAAGTTTGAGGCTGAACTAATGGCCACTGGTGAAGACCACAACACCAGATACTACACCCTGAACTCTCTGCTAGAAATTTGACAAGGCCCCCAAACCATCCAATTTTACATTAAAAAAACCCTCAAACTGAAGACCTGCACCCAACTTGAGGATGAACTAGCCGCTATTATCTTCTGAAAGGGCATCAACCTAGCAATGAAGGACTTGTTGAAGCACCATCCTCCCACCCTCAGCCTAGACAAGCTAATTCCCCTGTGCAAGGGGCTTAGTATGAATCAAGAGAACGCTGGCCCCTCCCAGACCCGCCAGACCCGGACACCAACCCCCAACAGAACAGGGATGACCCCTGACAAGCTCCAATGACACTACCGCAAAGGACTCTGCTTCTACTGTCACAAGGCGGGTCACTTGACCAGAGCCTGCCCTAAGAAGAACACTGTCCCAACCTCCCTGGCACAAATAAATACTTCTTCCCAGTCTTAAAATTTCATCCATGTGACTGTAGATGTAGCGGGTAACAAGCGCAAGATCAAAGCCTTTATTGATACAGGGGCAGACAAAAGTTTTATTGACACCAGCCTAGCAGAGGAATTAGGCCCGACAGCCTCAGAGCGTAGTCTTCAAGTAATCATGGGAAACAGCTCCTTGGACACAGGCTATGAGTGTGAACAAGAACTCCTGTTGACCATTGGGCACAATGTATACCCGTCATCCCTGATCCCCCTGACAGGACTACCCCACCCCCTTATACTGGGTGACTCCTGGTCTGAAAAACATGGCCTGGTCCTGAACTACCGTGAGCAAACTGCCACGTTGGGCCAACCAAAATCCTGTGACACTGTTCCCTTTTGCATAAACCAGGACCGTCCCCCTGCCAACAAACTCTTGGCTATGAAGTTAGAACCTAGTGTTGGAATATTGCCTACCCCCTACAGAAATGGAACCATGTGTTTAGCAAAGAGGCAGCCACCAAACTACCCAGTCATTCAATCTACAACCACGCCATAGACCTGCTGCCAGGGACACAACCACACCACGGTCCCATCTACAGCTTTAACCACTGCAAGCAAGTGGCCTTGAAAGCATACCTTGAGGATATGATAAATAAAGGGTTCATCTGGGTGTCCAAAGCTCCCTGCTTGTTGCCCATGATGTTTGTAGGGAAAAAAGATGATGGGATGCGGCCATGTGTTAACTACCAAAAACTGAACAACATCATAGTAAAGAACTGCTACCAAATTCCTAATGCCGACAACCTCTGCAATGTACTGACTGGAGCCCAGGTGTACTCTAAAATTGACCTCTGGGACGCGTTCAACCAAATCCAAATCAAGGAGGGGGATGAGTACAAGACTGCCTTCAAAACTGGTATGGGCTATATGAGTACCTAGTAATGCCTTTTGGCCTCTGCAACACCCCTAGCACCTTCCAAAGGATGATTAACACCGTCCTAAGGGAATACCTTGACCGCTTCTGTGTGGCATATCTGGACAACATCCTCATCTACAGCAAGTCTCACAAGGAACACCTGCACCATCTGAACCTCATATTGGAGAAACTCTCCCATGCCAATCTACACGCTAAGCTCAAGAAGTGCAAATTTTTTCAGTCTGAGGTAGAATTCCTGGGATACGTAGTAAAGACTGGTGGCTTTGCAATGGCACAAGACAAAGTAGAAGCAATCACAGCCTGGCCAGTACCCAAGTGCAGGAAGTATGTGAGAAGTTTTTTGGGCCTGGCAAATTAGTGCAGGGATTTCATCTAAAAATTTTCTCACATCACCCTGCCCCTGACCTGCCTGTGCTCTGACAAGGTCACCTTTGCCTGGAATCCATAGTGTACTACCGCTTTTGAGACCTTGAAACTTGCCTTCACCTCTGCTCCCGTCCTGGCCATGTCAGATCCCTCCAAACCTTTTGTCCTGGAAACTGACACATCTGATTTTGCGGTGGGAGGGGTCCTTCTTCAGGAAGGAGGGGATGGTATGCTACATCCTGTAGCCTATTACTCCAATAAGATGCTACCCACAGAAGGGAACTATCCAATATATGACAAGGAGATGCTAGCCATAATGAAGACCCTGAAACGTTGGTGCCAATACCTATGTGGCGCTGAACACCCAGTGAAAGTCCTTACAGATCACAAGAACTTGGTCTACTTCTTCAAACCACGCCAGCTTAACCAATGACAAGCAAGATGGGCCCTAGAGCTGGCTGACTACACCCTGACCATAGACTAAAAACCAGGGAAGATGAATGTGGTACCCGACGCCCTAAGTAAAAGAACTGACCTGGCACCCACCCACCTAGAAACCTGTGACCACAACACTCAAGT